>WNYA01002666.1:0-36477 GCA_019512145.1 Engystomops pustulosus | reverse complement strand
GAGTGCAGTGTCCTTTAGGCCAATGGAGTGAAGCATCCTAAGGAGGAACTGCTGGTCCACAGTATCGAACGCTGCAGATAGATCCAGGAGAATGAGGAGAGAATAGTCACCTTTGGATTTTGCAGTGAGGAGATCATTGGAGACTTTAGAAAGAGCAGTTTCAGTGGAATACATAGAGCGGAAACCAGATTGTAGGGGGTCAAGGAGGGAGTTAGCTGAGAGATAGCGGGTTAGTCGAGAATAGACCAAGCGTTCCAGGAGTTTGGAGATGAAAGGGAGGTTAGAAACTGGTCGGTAGCTAGTGTTGTTTACATAAAGTCATTTTAACCACCTTACTTTACAATTTTACTCAGTTTTATTGCTGTTTTATCTCCTATAACTCAGTGGGGATCATTGTAAAATTCCCGAGTGTGGGCGGGTACTCTCTAACAGACACTTCATGATCCGTTGTGCTATGAGATGCTGAGTATATTTAAGTAATTTTTTATAATGCGTAACTAAACCTTTGAACTTTTCCATTTGTAAATGAATACAGCACATAATAATAATAATATATAGTATATAATATGTCACGGTTACACCCATGATTCTCGGTACAGATCGCAGGTGCACCCGTGCCCTCATCTGTGTCCCCGCTGCACGCCTGCTCCCCAGGGTCCGTACTCACGTCTCCCGGTTCCTGGCTCCGGTCCCATCTGGCTCCTGCTGTCTGAATAGGCCGTGTGCGTCCCAGCTCACCAGGCGCGAGCGCGCGACTCTACAAGATTTAATGAGCCAGCGTCCTCCTAATTGGCGCTGGCATTTCCTGGTTCCTATATAGCCAGCAGCTCCAGCTTCCCCTGCCGGATCTTCAGGTCATTCTGCTGAAGAAAAAAAAGCCCTCCGTGTTCTGGCTTTTCCAGATGCCTCTGTATTCCTGTGCGTTTCCAGATGCCTCTGTGTTTCCCGAGGACCTGTGCTCCTGTGGCGGTCCTGTGCTCCTGTGGAGGTCCTGCCATCCCATGGTCCTGCCATCCCGTGGTCCTGCCTCCGTTGTGCCTTGCCTTCCCGTGGTCCTGCCTACCCGTGGTCCTGCCTACCCTGTGTCCCTAACTTGGCTGCCAACGCAGGCCTAGTCGCACACATGGTAGCGACCTGGTGGCTCCCCGCCGCAGAAAGTCCATCCCGCTTTGCGGCGGGCTCTGGCGAAGACCAGGGGTCCACTTAGACTCCGCTCCCTGGGTTGCGGCCAGTCCATCATCCCCCACGGTGGTCCAGGGAGTCCACTGTCTTTAGCCAGGAGACTCTCCCACACCTCCATGCGTGACATAATAAATAATAATAATAATAATAATATAAAACTTTATAATTTACTACATTAAGGAAACCAGATTCTATTTGCCTTTTTCTGCTTCTTTCTCCTGCAGTAAGCAGGTATATCTGAAGTCACATACACAGCATAGGAAAATGGAAGATAAAATTAAACTAAAGATGAATTCTTTCCATACCTAAGAATATTTTACCTGTTTTCTGAGGAGATAAGACTACCAGGGTCTTTGAGGAGTTAGTCATTAGACACTTTACTGGTTTCTTTATCTCTCTGCTGTTAGTGGATACAGGACAAAAGCTGGAAGGAAGAAAGGCAGAGAAAAAAGGACACAGGGACATATTTCTATAATAATAATAAAATAATAATCTTTATTTATATAGCGCCATCAATTCCGTAGCGCTTTACAAATCATAGGGACATAGACAACTATATTACATTACAAAGAACAAACAGCCATATGGAACAATAGGAGTGAGGGCCCTGCTCACAATAGCTTACAGACTATGAGGATGAGGGGGGTGACACAAGAGGTTGTATAATGGTCCAGCCATTCTTTATAAGGGAACAATATAAAATAATTTAATAAATATTTACTAAACAACGATGGCTGCTTGAACCAGCCATCAGCCGCCATCTTATTTACAGGGTCCTACATGAAAGAGACTGCAGAGAAGCCTGGAGCTTGGTATATATCAGCTGTTTGCCAGATAACAGATGGGAGATAGGACATAGGATGGATTAGTAAAGGGAGAGTTGACATTTCAAGCAGTTAGCGAGTGTGATAGGCTTGCCTAAAGGATGGGTTTTAAGAGCAGGTTTGAAGCTTTGGAGGGTGGGTATTAGTCTCAGAGTCTGGGGAAGGGCATTCCAGAGAATTGGTGCAACTCGGAGAAGTCCTGGATACGTGCATGGGAGGTTCGAATTAAGGTAGAGATTAATCTAATGTCACTGGCAGATCGAAGAGCACGGGAAGGGCAATAGACTGAGATGAGAGAAGAGAGATAGGGAGGTGCAGCATTATTCAGAGCTTTGTGGATGAGGGTTATTATTTAAAGTGAAACAAGGAGACAGGTAGCCAGTGCAGTGATTGGCACAAACTGGAGGCATCCGTGTAACGTTTGGCCTGAAAGATGAGTCTGGCTGCTGCATTAAGATAGATTGAAGAGGAGAGAGTTTAGAGAGTGGAAGGCCGATTAGTAGGGAGTTACAGTAGTATAGTCGAGAGTGAATAAGTGCAACATAGCATTTTAGAAGTTTCAATGTCAGAAACGGACGGATTCTGGAGATGTTTCTGAGATGCATAGGTCGGGGTTGGTTGTGAGTAGATGGTGGAAGACAAGAAATTCAGTCTTAGAAAGATAAGTTTCACGAAGAGAAGGACATGATGTTAGAGACAGCAGAGAGACAGTCACTAGATGTTCTGGATTAGGAGGGAGTGATGTTACGTGCAGAAGTATATAGCTGGGTGTCATCAGCATAAAGTGATACTGGAAACCAAATCTGCTGATGGTTTGTCCAATGGGGGCAGTATAGAGAGGAAGAGAAGAGGACCTAAGACTGATCCCTGAGGAACCCGACACTGAGAGGAAGATGAGAAGAGAAAGATCCGAAAAGGAGACACTGAAAGTGCGGTCAGAGAGATAGGAGAAAAACCAAGAGAGTGCAGTGTCCTTTAGGCCAATGGAGTGAAGCATCAAGGAGGAACTGCTGGTCCACAGTATCGAACGCTGCAGATAGATCCAGGAGAATGAGGAGAGAATAGTCACCTTTGGATTTGCAGTGAGGAGATCATTGGAGACTTTAGAAAGAGCAGTTCAGTGGAATACATAGAGCGGAAACCAGATTGTAGGGGTCAAGGAGGGAGTTAGCTGAGAGATAGCGGGTTAGTCGAGAATAGACCAAGCGTTCCAGGAGTTTGGAGATGAAAGGGAGGTTAGAAACTGGTCGGTAGTTAGTAGCATTGGATGGGTCCAGTGAAGGTTTCTTTAGTAAAGGGGTAACAATAGCATGCTTGAAAGAAGAGGGGACGACACCAGAAGAGAGAGAGAGATTGAAAATTTTAGTTAGGTGAGAAGTGACTGCTGGGGAGACTGTACCAGATGTGAGGGGATGGGGTCACTGATGCAGGTAGTGGGGCGAGCAGAGGAAAGGAGCCTAGACACTTCTTCCTCTGTGACTGGCTCAAAGGAAGAGAGTGAACAAGATAAGGTATGGGAGGGAAGGGGATTGGAGGGGTTAGTGGATTGAGCAATTATTTCCTGGGGGATACAATCAATTTTATCCTTAAAATAGGTGGCCAGATCTTCAGCCCCAAGGTCTGTGACAGGTGGCTGCACCTTTGCTAGTGTTGTTTACATAAAGTCATTTTAACCACCTTACTTTACAATTTTACTCAGTTTTATTGCTGTTTTATCTCCTATAACTCAGTGGGGATCATTGTAAAATTCCCGAGTGTGGGCGGGTACTCTCTAACAGACACTTCATGATCCGTTGTGCTATGAGATGCTGAGTATATTTAAGTAATTTTTTATAATGCGTAACTAAACCTTTGAACTTTTCCATCTTGTAAATGAATACAGCACATAATAATAATAATATATAGTATATAATATGTCACGGTTACACCCATGATTCTCGGTACAGATCGCAGGTGCACCCGTGCCCTCATCTGTGTCCCCGCTGCACGCCTGCTCCCCAGGGTCCGTACTCACGTCTCCGGTTCCTGGCTCCGGTCCCATCTGGCTCCTGCTGTCTGAATAGGCCGTGTGCGTCCCAGCTCACCAGGCGCGAGCGCGCGACTCTACAAGATTTAATGAGCCAGCGTCCTCCTAATTGGCGCTGGCATTTCCTGGTTCCTATATAGCCAGCAGCTCCAGCTTCCCCTGCCGGATCTTCAGGTCATTCTGCTGAAGAAAAAAAAGCCCTCCGTGTTCTGGCTTTTCCAGATGCCTCTGTATTCCTGTGCGTTTCCAGTGCCTCTGTGTTTCCCGGGACGTGCTCCTGTGGCGGTCCTGTGCTCCTGTGGAGGTCCTGCCATCCCATGGTCCTGCCATCCCGGTCCTGCCTCCGTTGTGCCTTGCCTTCCCGTGGTCCTGCCTACCCGTGTCCTGCCTACCCTGTGTCCCTAACTTGGCTGCCAACGCAGGCCTAGTCGCACACATGGTAGCGACCTGGTGCTCCCCGCCGCAGAAAGTCCATCCCGCTTTGCGGCGGGCTCTGGCGAAGACCAGGGGTCCACTTAGACTCCGCTCCCTGGGTGCGGCCAGTCCATCATCCCCCACGGTGGTCCAGGGAGTCCACTGTCTTTAGCCCAGGAGACTCTCCCACACCTCCATGCGTGACATAATAAATAATAATAATAATAATAATATAAAACTTTATAATTTACTACATTAAGGAAACCAGTCTATTTGCCTTTTTCTGCTTCTTTCTCCTGCAGTAAGAGGTATATCTGAAGTCACATACACAGCATAGGAAAATGGAAGATAAAATTAAACTAAAGATGAATTCTTTCCATACCTAAGAATATTTTACCTGTTTTCTGAGGAGATAAGACTACCAGGGTCTTTGAGGAGTTAGTCATTAGACACTTTATGGTTTCTTTATCTCTCTGCTGTTAGTGGATACAGGACAAAAGCTGGAAGGAAGAAAGGCAGAGAAAAAAGGACACAGGGACATATTTCTATAATAATAATAATAATAATAATCTTTATTTATATAGCGCCATCAATTCCGTAGCGCTTTACAAATCATAGGGGACATAGACAACTATATTACATTACAAAGAACAAACAGCCATATGGAACAATAGGAGTGAGGGCCCTGCTCACAATAGCTTACAGACTATGAGGATGAGGGGGGTGACACAAGAGGTTGTATAATGGTCCAGCCATTCTTTATAAGGGAACAATATAAAATAATTTAATAAATAATTTACTAAACACGATGGCTGCTTGAACCAGCCATCAGCCGCCATCTTATTTACAGGGTCCTACATGAAAGAGACTGCAGAGAAGCCTGGAGCTTGGTATATATCAGCTGTTTGCCAGATAACAGATGGGAGATAGGACATAGGATGGATTAGTAAAGGGAGAGTTGACATTTCAAGCAGTTAGCGAGTGTGATAGGCTTGCCTAAAGGATGGGTTTTAAGAGCAGGTTTGAAGCTTTGGAGGGTGGGTATTAGTCTCAGAGTCTGGGGAAGGGCATTCCAGAGAATGGTGCAACTCGGGAGAAGTCCTGGATACGTGCATGGGAGGTTCGAATTAAGGTAGAGATTAATCTAATGTCACTGGCAGATCGAAGAGCACGGGAAGGGCAATAGACTGAGATGAGAGAAGAGAGATAGGGAGGTGCAGCATTATTCAGAGCTTTGTGGATGGGGTTATTATTTAAAGTGAAACAAGGAGACAGGTAGCCAGTGCAGTGATTGGCACAAACTGGAGGCATCCGTGTAACGTTTTGGCCTGAAAGATGAGTCTGGCTGCTGCATTAAGATAGATTGAAGAGGAGAGAGTTTAGAGAGTGGAAGGCCGATTAGTAGGGAGTTACAGTAGTATAGTCGAGAGTGAATAAGTGCAACAATTAGCATTTTAGAAGTTTCAATGTCAGAAACGGACGGATTCTGGAGATGTTTCTGAGATGCATAGGTCGGGGTTGGTTGTGAGTAGATGGTGGAAAGACAAGAAATTCAGTCTTAGAAAGATAAGTTTCACGAAGAGAAGGACATGATGTTAGAGACAGCAGAGAGACAGTCACTAGTGTTCTGGATTAGAAGGAGTGATGTTACGTGCAGAAGTATATAGCTGGGTGTCATCAGCATAAAGTGATACTGGAAACCAAATCTGCTGATGGTTTGTCCAATGGGGGCAGTATAGAGAGGAAGAGAAGAGGACCTAAGACTGATCCCGAGGAACCCGACACTGAGAGGAAGATGAGAAGAGAAAGATCCGAAAAGGAGACACTGAAAGTGCGGTCAGAGAGATAGGAGAAAAACCAAGAGAGTGCAGTGTCCTTTAGGCCAATGGAGTGAAGCATCAAGGAGGAACTGCTGGTCCACAGTATCGAACGCTGCAGATAGATCCAGGAGAATGAGGAGAGAATAGTCACCTTTGGATTTGCAGTGAGGAGATCATTGGAGACTTTAGAAAGAGCAGTTTCGTGGAATACATAGAGCGGAAACCAGATTGTAGGGGTCAAGGAGGGAGTTAGCTGAGAGATAGCGGGTTAGTCGAGAATAGACCAAGCGTTCCAGGAGTTTGGAGATGAAAGGGAGGTTAGAAACTGGTCGGAGTTAGTTGTAGCATTGGATGGGTCCAGGGAAGGTTTCTTTAGTAAAGGGGTAACAATAGCATGCTTGAAAGAAGAGGGGACGACACCAGAAGAGAGAGAGAGATTGAAATTTAGTTAGAGTGAGAAGTGACTGCTGGGGAGACTGTACCAGATGTGAGGGGATGGGTCACTGATGCAGGTAGTGGGGCGAGCAGAGGAAAGGAGCCTAGACACTTCTTCCTCTGTGACTGGCTCAAAGGAAGAGAGTGAACAAGATAAGGTATGGGAGGGAAGGGGATTGGAGGGGTGAGTGGATTGAGCAATTATTTCCTGGCGGATCAATCAATTTTATGCTTATAATAGGCGGCCAGATCTTCAGCCCCAAGGTCTGTGACAGGTGGCTGCACCTTTGGTGTTAGTAAGGAGTGAAGGGTATCAAAGAGCCTTTTGGGGTTGTTAGAGAGAGAGGATATGAGATTAGTAAAATAGACCTGTTTAGCAAGGTGAAGGGCAGAGTTATAAGTTTTTAGCATAAATTTGAAGTGAAGAAAGTCTGCAGATGTGCGTGATTTTCTCCACAGATGCTCAGCAATCCTGGAGCACTGCCGAAGGAAACGAGTTTGTTCAGTGTGCCAAGGTTGCCTGCGTGTGTGTTGAAAATTTCGGATAGTGAGTGGTGCCATCTCATCTAGTGCGCTTCTGACAGTGTGATTATAGTGGTTAGTAGCCAGGTTTGGACAGGTGAAAGAGGAGATGGGGGACAGTGCAGACTGTAAGTTCTCTGTGAGTTGATGAGTATCTATTGCACGTGGGTTCCAGTATGAGTGATGGGTGGAAGGATTCTGAGAATGAGAAGTATTATTGAAAGTAAAAGAAAGGAGGTTATGGTCTGAAAGTGGAAAGGAGGAATTGGTAAAATCAGATATTGAAGATGGTCGGGAGAAGACCAAATCGAGGATGTTTCCCTAACTATGAGTGGGGGAAACGCAGAGTTGTGAAAGACCGAGAGAAGTAGTTAGTGCTAAGAGCTGAGAGGCAGGCGGGGAAATGGGAGTGTTAACAGGGATGTTGAAGTCTCCCATGATGATGGTTGGAATGTCACAGGATAGAAAGTGAGACAGCCAAGAGGCAAAGTGGTCAAGAAACTGATACGGTGAGCCAGGAGGATGGTATACTACAGCCACACGAAGAGAGAATGGGCGGAAAAGTCTAAGAGTGTGGACCTCAAAAGATGCTAGTGTTTTTACATAAAGATCATTTTAACCACCTTACTTTACAATTTTACTCAGTTTTATTGCTGTTTTATCTCCTATAACTCAGGGGGATCATTGTAAAATTCCCGAGTGTGGGCGGGTACTCTCTAACAGACACTTCATGATCCCTGTGTCTATGAGATGCTGAGTATATTTAAGTAATTTTTTATATGCGTAACTAAACCTTTGAACTTTTCCATCTTGTAAATGAATACAGCACATAATAATAATAATAATAAAGTATAATAGTGTCACGGTTACACCCATGATTCTCGGTACAGATCGCAGGTGCACCCGTGCCCTCATCTGTGTCCCCGCTGCCACGCCTGCTCCCCGTTCCGTACTCACGTCTCCCGTTCCTGGCTCCGGTCCATCTGGCTCCTGCTGTTGACATAGGCCGTGTGCGTCCCAGCTCACCAGGGCGCGCGCGCGACTCTACAAGATTTAATGAGCCAGCGTCCTCCTAATTGGCGCTGGCATTTCCTTGTTCCTATATAGCCCACTCTCCAGCTTCCCCTGCCGTCTTCAGGTCATTCTGCTGAAGAAAAAAAGCCCTCCGTGTTTCTGAGCTTTTCCAGATGCCTCTGTATTCCTGTGGCTTTTCCGATGCCTCTGTGTTCCCGAGGACCTGTGCCTCCTGTGGCGGTCCTGTGCTCCTGTGGAGGTCCTGCCATCCCATGGTCCTCCATCCCGTGGTCCTGCCTTCCCGTGGTCCTGCCTTCCCGTTGGTCCTGCCTACCCGTGTTCCTGCCTACCCTGTGTCCCTAACTTGGCTGCCAACGCAGGCCTAGTCGCCCACATGGTAGCGACCTGTGTGCTCCCCGCCGCAGAAAGTCCATCCCGCTTTGGCGCGGGCTCTGGCGAAGACCAGGGGTCCACTTAGACTCCGCTCCCTGGTTGCGGCCATTACCATCATCCCCCACGGTGGTCAGGGAGTCCACTGTCTTTAGCCTCAGGAGACTCTCCACACCTCCATTGACATAATAATAATAATAATAATAATAATAATAATAAACTTTATAATTTACTACATTAAGGAAACCAGCTTCTATTTGCCTTTTTCTGCTTCTTTCTCTGCAGTAAGCGTATATCTGAAGTCACATCACACAGCATAGGAAAATGGAAGATAAAATTAAACTAAAGATGAATTCTTTCCATACCTATAAAATTTTACCTGTTTTTCTGAGGAGATAAGACTACCCAGGGTCTTTGAGGAGTTAAGTCATTAGACACTTTATCTGGTTTCTTTATCTCTCCTGCTGTTAGGTGGATACAGGACAAAAGCTGGAAGGAAGAGGCAGAGAAAAAGACACAGGGACATATTTCTAAATAATAATAATAATCATAACTTTATTTATATAGCGCCATCAATTCCGTAACGCTTTACAAATCATATGGACATAGACAACTATATTACATTACAAAGACAAACAGCCATATGGAACAATAGGAGTGAGGGCCCTCTCACAATACTTACAGACTATGAGATGAGGGGGGTGACACGAGGTTGTATAATGGTCCAGCCATTCTTTATAAGGGAACAATATAAATAATTTAATAAATAATTTACTAAACACGATGTTGCTGCTTAACCAGCCATCAGCCGCCATCTTATTTACAGGGTCCTACATGAAAAGACTGCAGAGAAGCTGGAGCTTTGGTATATACAGCTGTTTGCCAGATAACAGATGGGAGATAGGACATATGATGGATTAAAGGGAGAGTTGACATTTCACAGCATTAGCGAGTGTGATAGGCTTGCCTAAAGAGATGGGTTTTAAGAGCAGGTTTGAAGCTTGGAGGGTGGGTATTAGTCTCAGAGTCTGGGGAAGGGCATTCCAGAGAAGGTGCAACTCGGAGAAGTCCTGAATACGTGCATGGGGGTTCGAATTAAGGTAAGAATTAATCTAATGTCACTGGCAAGATCGAAGAGCACGGGAAGGCATAGACTGAGATAGAAGAGAGATAGGGGTGCAGCATTATTCAGAGCTTGTGTATGAGGGTTATTATTTTAAAGTGAATACGGAAGGAGACAGGTAGCCAGTTGCAGTGATTGGCACAAACTGGAGGCATCCGTGTAACTTTTGGCCTGAAAGATAGTCTGGCTGCTGCATTAAGAATAGATTGAAGAGAGAGAGTTTAGAGAGTGGAAGGCCGATTAGTAGGGAGTTACGTAGTATAGTCGAGAGTGAATAAGTGCAACAATTAGCATTTTAGAAGTTTCAAATGTCAGAAACGGACGGATTCTGGAGATGTTTCTGAGATGCATACGGTCAGGGTTGGTTTGGTTAGTAGATGGTGGAAAGACAAGAAATTCAGTCTTAGAAAGATTAAGTTTCAAGAGAGAGGGACTGATGTTAGAGACAGCAGAGAGACAGTCACTAGTGTTCTGGATTAAGGCAGGAGTGATGTTACGTGCAAAGTATATAGCTGGGTGTCATCACATAAAGATGATCTGGAAACCAAATCTGCTTGATGGTTTTGTCCAATGGGGGCAGTATAGAGAGAGAGAGAAGAGGACCTAAGACTGATCCCTGAGGAACCCCGACACTGAGAGGAAGATGAGAAAGAAAGATCCAGAAAGGAGACACTGAAAGTGCGGTCAGAGAGATAGGAGAAAACCAAGAGAGTGCAGTGTCCTTTAGGCCAATGGAGTGAAGCATCCTAAGGAGGAACTGCTGGTCCACATTATCGAACGCGCAGATAGATCCAGGAGAATGAGGAGAGATAGTCACCTTTGGATTTGCAGTGAGGAGATCATTGGAGACTTTAGAAAGAGCAGTTTCAGTGGAATACATAAGGCGGAAACCAGATTGTAGGGGTCAAGGAGGGTTAGCTGAGAGATAGCGGGTTAGTCGAGTAGACCAAGCGTTCCAGGAGTTTGGGAGTGAAGGGAGGTTAGAAACTGGGTCGTTATTGTAGCATTGGATGGGTCCAGTGAAGGTTTCTTTAGTAAAGGGGTAACAATAGCATGCTTGAAAGAAGAGGGGACGACACCAGAAGAGAGAGAGAGATTGAAATTTTAGTTAGGTGAGAAGTGACTGCTGGGGAGACTGTACAGATGTGAGGGGATGGGGTCACTGATGCAGGTAGTGGGGCGAGCAGAGGAAAGGAGCCTAGACACTCTTCCTCTGTGACTGGCTCAAAGGAAGAAGTGAACAAGATAAGGTAGGGAGGGAAGGGATTGGAGGTGTGGTGGTTGAGCAATTATTTCCTGGCGGTACAATCAATTTATGCTTATAAGCGGCCAATCTTCAGCCCCAGGTCTGTGACAGTGGCTGCCACTTTGGTGTTAGTAGGATGGAAGGTATCAAAGAGCCTTTTGGGGTTGGTTAGAGAGAGAGGATATGAGATTAGTAAAATAGACCGTTTAGCAAGAAGGGCAGAGTTATAAGTTTTTAGCATAAATTTGAAGTGAAGAAAGTCTGCAGATGTGCGTGATTTTCTCCACAGATGCTCAGCAATCCTGGAGCACTGCCGAAGGAAACGAGTTTTTTTCAGTGTGCCAAGGTTGCCTGCTGTGTGTTGAAAATTTCGGATAGTGAGTGGTGCCCATCTCATCTAGTGCGCTTCTGACAGTGTGATTATAGTGGTTAGTAGCCAGGTTTGGACAGGTGAAAGAGGAATGGGGACAGTGCAGACTGTAAGTTTCTCTGTGAGTTGATGAGTATCATTGCACGTGGGTTCCATATGAGTGATGGGTGGAAGGATTCTGAGAATGAGAAGTATTATTGAAGTAAAAGAAAGGAGGTTATGGTCTGAAAGTGAAAGGAGGAATTGGTAAAATCAGATATTGAAGATGGTCGGGAGAAGACCAAATCGAGGATGTTTCCCTACTATGAGTGGGGAAACGCAGAGTTGTGAAAGACCGAGAGAAGTATTAGTGCAAGAGCGGAGAGGCAGCGGGAAATGGGAGTGTTAACAGGGATGTTGAAGTCTCCCATGATGATGTTTGAATGTCACAGGATAGAAATTGAGACAGCCAAGAGGCAAAGTGGTCAAAAACTGATACGGTGAGCCAGAGGCCTTTAACTAGCAGCCACACGAAGAGAATGGGCGGAAAAGTCTAAGAGTGTGGACCTCAAAAGATGGGAAAGTAAGAGAGGGTACAGGAGGAATGACCTGGAAAGTGCATTGTGGAGAGAGGAGTATGCCTACCCCACCTCCCTGCCTATTCTCAGGTCTGGAACAGTGCGAAAAATGTAAACCGCCATAAGACAATGCTGCAACGGAGGCAGAGTCATCCTGCTGGATCCATGTTTCCGTAATGGCAAGCATGTCCAAAGACTTAGAAAGAAAGAGGTCATGAACTGATTCTAGTTTATCACACACAGAGCGGGCGTTCCATAGGGCACATTTAAAAGGGGTTACGGGTTGAGAAGGAGAAGAGGGGATACACTGAATCTTTATAAGGTTAGTATATTACAAAGTTTACTATCACCATCTGCACTACTGATCTATGTGTTTTGCTAAAAGTTTAGTTTCGCTTTAAAATTTAATAATGTGACCGTACAACATATATATTTAAGACAATAGGGGCCAGGATTACTATTTTATCGGAGACACAATTATTATTTTATAAAACAGACAGGTCTTCTAAATTTTAAATTATATGCATTTTATGTTGGATTTTTAAACTGCACAAATACAAATGTCAAAGTACTCAAAATTTATGGATTAGTTGTTTTTTATGGGGATTGTCACATGTGCTTTTAAAGGCAGCATTTAAAACTAGGGCGTGTGTTAATTATTGATTGTGTTATAAGTAAAATGAAAAATGCTTTATACTCACCTTTACCTTATTCTCATTCCAGCTCTGCCACTCCTGTTGTTTCCTTCAGTCTCTGGGCATGTAACCACTGCCTGCTGATGAAAAAAAATAATTGTAATGTAATAAATTACCTGTGGGGTTAAACTCCTTAAAGTTTGTTACTTACATATTATTATTACTTCTTTCATTGTACATTACATTTTAATTTACTGATTACTTTTCCAGCTTTCCATCAGTTGATGAGTGTCATAGGTCCTATTGACTGTAAAGGCTTTGAAGGTGAATGAAGGATATACTGTAGTGTTTTCATTTATCCTTTTCTAAAGCCTACATAATAACTACTGTAGTAAGAGCTGCACCTGACATGTGAACATATTGTGCAGCTGTTGGATATTGTTAGCCTATTGAATATTGTGGGTTGTTTATTTTGGATCATGTTGCCTTAGAGGTGAGTTAATTATTGTCTAGTATTATACATAAATCTGTTCCAACAAACTGCCGAATCACAGAAGATCTAAGATTTCTTATCAAACACTCCCCCCCAAGTATAATAATATATATAAAAAATATAGCAAGGGAATTAAAAGTGATGTGAAAGGTTGACATACCATTTCTTTTTCATATATAGTGTGGCAGAGGCCATTGTTTATGTAAAAAAAATAAATACCGTATATACTCGAGTATAAGCCGACCCGAGTATAAGCCGAGGCCCCTAATTTTACCACAAAATACTGGGAAAACATATTCACTCGAATATAAGCCGAGGGTGGGAAATGCATTGGTTACAGCCTCCCCAGTGTATATAGCCAGCCAGCCCCTGCCCCAGTGTATATAGCCTGCCAGCCAGCCCCTGCCCCAGTGTATATAGCCTGCCAGCCAGCCCCTGCCCCAGTGTATATAACCTGCCAGCCAGCCCCTGCCCCAGTGTATATAGCCTGCCAGCGAGCCCCTGCTCCAGTGTATATAGCCTGCCAGCCCCTGCCACAGTGTATATAGCCTGCCAGACCCTACCCCAGTGTATATAGCCTGCCAGCCCCTGCCCCAGTGTATATAGCCTGCCAGACCCTGCCCCAGTGTATATAGCCTGCCAGACCCTGCCCCAGTGTATACAGCCTGCTAGCCCCTGCCCCAGTGTATATATCCTGCCGCCACTGCCGGACAGATCGCACAGAAGATATACAGGGGTCGCCGGAAAGGTGAGTTTAGATATATTTATTTTTTGACTCGAGTATAAGCCGAGTTTGGGTTTTTCAGCACATTTTTTGTGCTGAAAAACTAGGCTTATACTCGAGTATATAAGGTATGCAAGTTGCATAATAGCGATGGTTCTGTGGCCTAGTTAAAGGGATATTCTCATCTGGATATTCATATTTCATTTAATTAATATACCATATATGTGCATGTCTTCAATGCATGTTATTAATAAAATGTACCTGTGTGAATATAATTTCCTATAAATGTAGACATGTTGTCCATTAGAAACTAGTTAAATGTCCTTAGATACAACTACCCTGGCTGGGGTTATTGCACAAAGAAACAAATTATTTTCGGATACAAATTGGACAGGAGTTACTGCATGTCCCAGAGTCATCTGTGGTAATGAACACTGAATCCAGGTGGTCAGGCAGGGCTCAATGCTGCAAATGTAACAAGCAGCAGATAGTGAACCCACTGTGTTATCTAACTGGTTTGACTTTGGGCCACACACTAAGGGCGTTATCCCTGGACCTCCCCTTTACAGGGATCTGGACTTCACTGCGGAGAGATTGCAAGGCCGCTACCTCTTGTGGTGGTCCCAGTATAGATAGCAGCTGGCCCAGCGGGCACAGATGCACCAGTTTGCGGTATCAAGGGGACCGGCAGAGTGTAATCAGAGTCAGTCCGGAGTTGAGGCAGGCAGCATGCAAGCAGAAATGAAGACAAGCAGAGGGTCGTGGCAGGAAGCACAGGTTAAAAATACAAAATGTGGTCAGATACCAAGCCAGGGTCACACACGGGAAGACAAGCAGAATCAGATACTATACAGCAGGAAGGAATAAACGATCAATCTTTCTCAGGCATGGTCTCCTAGGATGGTCGTATCCAAGGACAGCTATTTCATTTCTAAGGTATCATATAACTTATCTTCACACCCCTCGTTCTCGCAATCTGTGGGGGTCTCAGCACCGACCATGTACCATGAGCCTTGAATACTCAAAAGTCTGTCGATGTTTCATTAGCTGATCCTTCCTGGATCAATTTAAATAGATACTAACCATTGTATATCCGAAATGCCCCACATTTGGATAAGCTCTGACTTAGTTACCTACCCTTCACAATTTGTCCCTTTCTCAGATCCCAATATCAGTGAGTATCAGTGTACTCAGAGATGTGTATTTAGAGATTTAACCAGTGGTATAACAATTGTCGTCACTGAAGATGCACCTGCGACTGGACCCACAGTGATAGGGGGGCCCGCGGCTGTCACAGATAAATATAAAGAATCTGCGTATCAGTTTATGGGGCAGATGCTTTTATAGTAGACTATGATATCTGCAGGCCCACCTGTCAGTCTGACACCACTCTAGCCCTCTCTACAGCTATCATGGTGGACAATCTGCCCACTAGTGGAACTTTCAACTGTATCAGTATCCGTAATACAGCGGAAAGCAGTGTCAGTAATACAGTCCCTGCTCTGCCACTATGCACAGCAGCACACAACACGCAAGCATCCCAGTGCCGGCAGCACAATGACCTCTTACTCCATTGGTAGAAGACAGCCAACTCACCACTAGCAGAGGGGATCGGGGAAGAGGTAAGTAAGAGGGGCCTTACTAAAAAGAAATGTAATTAAACTTGTCATAAGATGGAAGCTATGAGGAAAAGATTTGAGTTTTTTTTCTTTTCATATAATGAATAAGAGTCTCTGTCAGAATTTTGCACCAGGGCCCAGAGGACTCTAGTTACGCCACTTGATGTGACCATTTCTTTTTGGCTGGAAGCTTTTTTGCGACCATTTAGGGACTTACCTGGTGTATATGCTAAGTGTAAGAAGAAAACTCGATGTGAATGTAATCTAATTTATTCCTGGACAGCAGTGCTCCCTTTTGCTCTTTGGAAGCTCTTAATACTACTAAGCTTGGAGAGCGTTACGTATTCAAATACATGTGGTAGGAAAAGTGGGTGACAATGGGAGATGGGGTCCCCCTTCTTACAACAGGGAGACTATGAGCTACCAGGGGTCTCTATTGTATCTCACTACATGACTGCATATATGTTTTGTCCATTAGTATTCAGGTGTCAGATGTGGAAATTACTAGAAACACAGTGGAACTAGTTGAAGATGATTTCTACTCCAGATTGCTGGACTTTGTTGTCCCTCTCATGCCCCATACTCCTGCACGGGACACTTGCTGCTCCTGTAGTAGGACTGCTTATAGTACTGAGAGGGTTAATGTGGGTTTCCCAATGCTGACATGCAGGCCGGGTTACTGTCAGTGTGGGAAGTACTGCCGTCACGCTGACACTCGCTACAGTGTGTCAGTGCAGTCTGTAAGAGCAGGGGAAGGAGGCAGCTCACTACAGGAGAGAGGGGGACATCACAGAAAGCTGAGGAGATAGCCCACAACAGCTCCTATGGGAGCAGCACACAGTGCCAGGCTGTGAGTGCACCGCTGAGGTAAGTCCTGCCATATGTGTACAGACACTGAGGAGTTGGCCATGCCAGGGGGCAGTGCCAGGCTATGAGGGCAGATGTAACAACATCCAGGAGGAGAGCCTGGCTGCCATTCCTGGAAACAAGCACCTACCTAGGGACTAGACAAGATCTTATATGAGGAACAGGTGACAAACTACAGTGTGACATAGCCTACTACACAGCTCAGCTGGTGAACCCCTCTACCACAGACAGGACTCTAATGGAGGAGGTCAGGAAAGATAACAATCATTATTCAATAGTGAAAAACCATGACCAGAATGTGTGAAGGTGTTCACCATCTATGATGGCCACTTTCATGCATGTCTTTTCAGTCATAGTAGGGCGCTGTTCACACTACCATGTGGATGAACACATCACCTTTACAAGACAATAAAGCACTTGCTATTGTGGAGTATAGAATTTAGTAATGACCACTGATAAATGACAAAACAAAGGAGAACTGGAGCAAAACAACTAACTATAATAGTAGTTCTATGTAGTCCACCTCTAGCTTATGTAGCTACACACAAAAAAGCAGAAACTAAGGAGCCACAACCAGCATTGTTCCTACAAATTATGTCGTTTTTTTATGATGTGAATAGATAGAGGTAAAAAGTGATAACATCCAGTATGTTTTACAACCCTGAAACATAAAGTACAGAGTCTAAAAAGAAAGACATCACTTCCTCATTCTTAAAAAAAGGATTCCTTTATTAAATATATCAGGGCAGCTTTATCATTAGGCAGGGGTTTTGGAGCTGTTTTTGAATATTTTTTATGCCAATATTTTTCAGTTTATAGGACATCTACCATCAGTGTAACTGAACAATGTTTCTCTGCACTTCTTTTATTATGACTCTAATTGTGGCAATATAGAGTTATAAAAATGATGGTGGTCAGTCGGGGGCGCTCCGGCTACATCACTCGAGCGCCTCGGAGCAACTCATCTTTTAATTTATTAACTCCCCTGTTACCATGCAAGTCCTACCTGATGCCTGACATCACTTGCTCTATGCAGGGCGGCACGGTGGCTGAGTGAGGAGCACTTCTGCCTTGCAGCACTGGGGTCCTGGGTTCGAATCCCACCTAGGTCAACATCTGCAAAGAGTTTGTATGTTCTCTCCGTGTTTGCGTGCGTTTCCTCCAGGTACTCCAGTTTCCTCCCACACTTCAAAACATACTGTTAGGTTGTTTAGATTGTGAGCCCCATGGGGACAGTGACCAATTTGCCATGCTTTGTGCAGCGCTGCGTAATCTGTGTGCGCTATATAAATAAAGAATTATTATTATTATTATTATGTACAGTTGACCGGTGGGACTGGATAATTATTATAATTATTATGTACAGTTGACCGGTGGGACTGGAGCGGGACTTGTTTCATATGGGGGAAGTGAATAAATTATAACACAAGGTGCTCTGAGACCAATTAGCATAATTAGCAATTGCGGGGGATAGAATTATAATACTAGAAGTCCTGAGGAACATAGTTCCTCAACAACTTCTTAGTAGGATTACTACCCTTACCTTATTCTAGATCAGTGATTTTCAACCTTTTTTGAGCCGCGGCACACTTTTTATACTTAGAAAATCCTGGGGCACACCACCAACCAAAATAGCACAAAATGACACTAAAACAGTCATATTATACATATAGTTAATAATATAGATTCTAAATTTATTTTACTCACTCAGTGTGAAACCTGGGCCTGTTTCGATAAACACAAAAGGGATATCCTGGCAGGAATGGTGGAAAGACACACACGAAGCTCTTCCTCTCAGTTCTCAGTTTCTCCCTGTTTTTAGTATATGGTGCTGATTATTTTGTGGCTCATATACTGCAAAATAAAGGGGTACAAGGGCCATGAGGCCAGAGTACAAGTGCCAGCTCATATACTCAGCATATGGGCTGGTACTTGTAGTACTCCAGCCTCATGACTATAGTATTTCTCATTTTACATTTCTCATTGTTATATGCAGTATACTGCTGGAGTACTAAAAGTACCAGCTCATATGCTGAGTATTCTGCCAACAGTTCATATACTCAGGCAAAAGCTCATATAGTCAGCATTATTGGTGGGCATTACCTTAACGGTGGGCAAATGCGAGAGTCTCTCTGCTCTTAGGATGATGCGCCGGCCTTGGTGACGTCATTTTGTCGCATGAGGTTCAAAGCTTGCGCATGTGTTATTGTACACGTCTCCTACATTGTAAGAAGCCGTGACTGCGCATCGCTGCACATTGCCGGGAAACAAAACACAAGGGGCACCATAGTTTGTGGAAATTTCCCCGCGGCACACCCAACCATGTGTGGCGGCACACTAGTGTGCCACGGCACACAGGTTGAAAATCACTGTTCTAGATCACTCAGAGGTAGTCACTAGCCATCTGCATAAGAGGTGCTATAAAAACTGGAGTGGATTTTTACACAAAATTAGGGGAAAAAAGTCTCATTCCACTCCATTCCATTCCAGATGCAACAATTTTGAGACAAAAACCTGTCGAAACTGCAATGATACACCCCCACAATGGGGCACATTTACTAAGAACAGCAGTAAATGCAGTTTGCCTGTGTACAGTGTATAGCGTGAAAGATTCACGATTTCTGGCACCCATTCTTCATGAATCTGGCGCCCACCTGCACTGCCCACCAACTTTTTTTTGGTGCACCTTTAACATTGGGCTTGCAGCACAATTCGCCTCAAAAAATTGCATGCGACTTTTTAAATACCTGTGCACGCAGTTTGCACCTAAAAAAAAGTCAGACAAAAAAAGCTGGCACAAGCACCTTAGAAAATGTGCCCCAATATGTTTGCATTTTGTGTAAGTCTATGGAAAAGTACCATATAAGTATTGGACAGACGTGATGTCACCAGTCTGTAAAGAAGCAGTTGTGTTTCTTAAAAGGGACTGGGACTGTTTTACATTGCAAACCGTGTTGGCAGTTGTACTGATACTCTAAATTTATCTACAGCCAATCCGTTGCTAGATTCTGTAAGAAATATTCTGCACTTTGTGTGTGTGAATAAGGAATGTGTAACTTTTGTACACCATGTAACTGTTACAGTAGTAGGTGCACTAAGTAGTAGTGTGAACTGGGCCTTACCAGTCCAGTCCTGTAATAAGTACCCCTCCCCCTCAACACATGGTCATATTTGTTTTTCCCTGCATGAAAGCCTGGCTCAGCTCCCATAACCCTTGTCATTGATTCCTACATTGCTTCTAGTGGTGTAGCAGGCCTATGTAGCACAGGATATTGAGCCACTGATATGTATCATCATATTTTAAGTGTTCCATATTACCCAAACACAATCTGCTTGTAGCATGTTTTAGAGCAGGAGGAGCTGAGCAGATTGTACATAGTGTCCTATCTGCAGGCAGCATGTTATAGAGCAGATGAAGTTGAGCAGATTGTACATAGTGTCCTATCTGCAGGCAGAATGTTATAGAAAAGACAGAGCTAAGTAGTTTCTTAGGGGGCTTGTGCGCCTGCGAATGATAAAGCCACGCCCAGCCGCCATGGCAGATACATCATGAGGCTTAGAACGGCCAGTGGACACAACTATGCCAGGTCCGACCTGGTGTAGTTTTCAGTCAAAATCAGCAAACATTCACCAATTAAAGTTCGCTGATTTCTAAAAATTTCGCAGGTACAGCTGTGCCTTATCACGCCCACATAGCGTGGAGGGCGCGCAGTTGGCAGAAAATTCGCAATGTCTTGTATTGCTTAATAAATATTGATTATGTCAGTGGTTCTCCGCCACAAAACTGGCGTAAAAGCACTGATAAATCTCCCGCTTAGTATCTAAACCATTGGAAGCTGAATTGCAGTTTCCTGGCTTGGGCACTGCACAGAGAAGGGAATTGTCTGCTTCCAGTGTGTTCTCTGTGTTATATTATTTAATTCCCAATACATCTGACATTCACTCTTTAATCTCTGCTGAACATGCCCTGCCTAGAGCAAGACATAATAGACTCAGATAGTTATCAGATAACATGGAAGTCTAAGGAGATAGGAGGAGGGCAGGAGCTGAGTGACAGAGGAGAGACACACACACGGACGTTGCAAATGCTTTTCTGTCTTATATAAGCAACCAAAAACCAGCAAATCTCATTGGTTGCACTTCTTTCTACTACACTGGGGTGAGGTGCAAAAGCAAACCTGGGTGTTAGACATGTAAATAAAGCTTTGACAAACTGTACAACATTTAACTGCCACAAAGTATCAAGTCAAGAGACAAGGACATATGCCACAAACTTATATATTACTCTACTCAACTTTTTCAGCTCTGTAACTTGCTGCCTACAAAGAAGACTTCAGTTTCATGTGGAAAGTTTCCCTTTAAATTCACTTAAAATTGTCCTAGTCAAATCCTGAGCGTTACTTCACTGTATGTAATATAAAAGAACCGTTATGTCCGTTATGAAGATGAAGGTGACTATTGTCTATTGTCTTCTCTAATTTCTTACTTTAACAATTTGCCTCCAGCAGCCAGTTCAATTCGTGACATGGTTGACATAGTTTGGGAAACTGTTCTTTGTGTTGTTGTGTTAGAAAGAATTGCAGGACGTGCAGAGACCTGTGGATGGAAAATCTAAAGCAAACCCAAAGAGAGATGAACCCACTGTTTAGTAAATCTACAGCTCAGAGCGTTATCCGTTTAAAAGAGTTTTGGAGTTTTCTATGATTGCAGTACCTACAAAAGCATGGATCCAAACTTAATTTACTTCTTTATGCACATGGGATATAAAATGACTTAGAATAGGTGCAATATTGCTGGATAATCAAGGTCAATGATGGGGTACAGTAGATGGAAATTAGATATGATTTGGAAAATAGATATGAATTACAATAATTAGTATTTACTGCAGATGCAATATGATGAGGCATAATACCCTTTTTCCCCGAAAATAAGGCAGTGTCTTATATTAATTTTTGCTCCTAAAGAGGCAGTAGGTCTTATTTTCAGGGATTTCTAATTTTTCCATGAACAAGAATTAAAATCTATCATTTAACAAAAAATCTACTTCTCTAACAATCTTATGACTCTCCAAACTCTGCTGTATTTCTAGTGACTCCATTTCTATTAGATTCATTGGCCCCAATCTCTCATGTTTAGTAAAAGCACTTTCCATAAATGACCCTTCTTATACCGGTAGCTGCTGGGATCACATTTGCAGCACAACAGCCGGTGATTTACTTCCATGAATTCTTCCCCATGTCACAACCTTCTGCAGCATCTAAAAGATTTACCAATACTAATACTAATGTATGGCATGGGGGGAACTGCTGCAATGACTGCCGCTAGGTCTTATTTTCAGGGGAGGCCTTATATTTATAAACCTGATCAAAATTGTACTAGGTCTTATTTTCGGGGGAAATGTCTTATTTTAGGGGAAACAGGGTATCATATAATTTCACATATCAGAATAATTGCATACACTTCTTACCAACAAAGACAACTCCATTTCTCACTTTTTGTCTTGTGGAAATAGAATTAGAAGTCAGTTAAGCAGAAATGTGACAGTATTTTAGATGTCATTGTTTCTCAGGTCTTGCAGGAAGGATTAAAATAAATGCGAGAAAAGTCTTTCTGTGAGATGCAGACAATGTAAAGTTGCTACTGAAAGTATTAAGACCTGTTTACATTTTTAACTTTTTGTTTAATTGCAACCAATTAGTAAGATCAAAGAAGTTCTTTTTTTGCTCATTAATGTACATTCTGATCCCCATCTTTATAGAAAAAAAACAGAAATGTAGATATTTTTTGCTATTTTATTATACAAGAAAAACTGAAATATCACATGGTCATAAGCAATGAGACCCTTTGCTCAGTACTGAGTAAGAAGCAGCTTTTGAGCTAGTACAGCCACGAGTCTTCCTAGGAAGATGCAACAAGTTTCTCACACCTGGATGTGGGAATCCTATACCTCTTCCTTGCAGATCCTCTCCAGTTTCCTCAAGTTGGATGGTGAAGATTGGTAGACGCCATTTTCAAGTCTTGGAGAGCTGCTCAATTGGGTTTAGGTCAGGGTTCTGGCTGGGCCAGTCAGGAATGGTCACAGAGATGTTCTAAAGCCACTGCTTTGTTATTTTAGCTTTGTGCTTAGGGTCATTGTCTTGTTGGAAGGTGAACCTTTGGCCCAGTTCGAGGTACAGAGCACTGTGGGAGAGGTTTTATTCAGGATATCTCTGTACTTGGCCACATTCATCTTTTCTGGGGTTCTCACCAAGGCTCTTCTCCCACAATTGCTTAGTTAGGCTGGACAGTCAGGTCGAGGAAGAGTTGTTGTCATCCCAAACTTCTTCCTCTGTAACCTTGGCCAGATCTGTACCTTGCCATAATTTTTTCGCTGAGCTCCTTGGGCAGTTCCTTAGACCTAATAATTCTCTTGTGCTCTGACATGCACTGGGAGCTGAGAGGTCTTACATAGAGAGGCGTATACTTTTCCTTATCAAGTCCAATCAGTTTAATTAAATGTGATTATGTGATATTTCAGATTTTCTTGTTTAATAAATTATCATAAAATATCTATATTTCTGTTTTTCTGTCAAGATGGGCGCATTAATGAGCAAAAAAAAAACTTTTTTGATTCTACCGATTGGCTGCAATGAAACAAAGAGTATAAAATGTAAAGAGATCTGAATACTTTCCTTACCCACTGTAGATTAAACTACAATCATTGACAAGAGCAAATTCAAAATATAAAGTTGTGAATTGTTGTTGACATCTACAGGAGTTTTCTGGGATAATATTAGATTAGAGGCACCACAACCATCTGTCTGCTAAGAGTCAGACTGCAATATGATGATCTATCCTTCTGTAGGCCATCAATATCCTGTTCTTGGAAAACCTTTTAGGCCCTGTACACAAATGCCATAAACTCTGCAGGATGTAACTGAAAGAGGGTATAATAAGTGGGCGCTAAAGGAATGCGGCATAATAAGCCGGGTGGACTACTAAAAGGGGTGGCACTATAAGTATGAGTTAAAGGAAGAAGGCATTATAAGGAGGGAAATACTACAGGGGGCATTATATATGGGTGTCTCAGGAAGGGCAATTTTTGTCCCTCTTTCACTGTCCCGAAAGTTATGCAGTACGGTAAGTCTTTAGTAATACTTCTGTCTGCAGGACCGCTGGTAGACTCTTGTGTCTGAAATTGACCACAAGTGCTGGTTATTTTTTTTTGTACTTCTAAAAATGTCTTTGCGTTCAGCACATTTTAGGTTTAGTTTTTTCTCATAAACTGTTTCCTCTATACTTTTTGGAAATGCAATTATGGTGATAATTTAACCTATTCCAGCACAAGGCTATTGTGATACCTTGTCACCAGGAGTCATTTATTACATTTATGTTGCAGAGAAAACTTGGAAGTAAAGAGCAGCTTTAGATTTATAGCATGGTCCATATCACAGATTCTTAGGATTTATAATGAAGTGTATTTGAATATGGATATGTAGGTAGCCATTTAAGTGTGGATAAGCTTTTTCCTGTATTATCTCCTATTCCTATCTGATTTAGTTACATATACTTAGACTCATGAAATTTCTGCTAACTGCAGGGATATTTTGTTCAATGCGCTAGTATAACATCCATATGGACACAACCATACTGCTACCTAGTAAGAATTGTATAAACCAGTGTAGCAGGATAAGGAGAATAAGGTTATAAAGTGACGCAACTTTACTATCTACATGTGTCATGAGGATCTTGACAGTTGACGAGATCCTAACCATTTTCTTTACTTACATAAATAGAGGGCTCATCAAATGATAGCGTACAATATAAAAATCTGTTGCAAAGCCTGCAATGATTATTTAAAGTAAATTTAATGTAATGGTAATTTAGAGGGAAGTTCGAAAGATTTTTCTTTCTTTTGAAGTTATTCTTTAAGGGTCTAATTATGTTCTCAAGACTTCTACGAATATTGTCTTATCCCATACAGATGAGTCAGTGTATGAGGAAACAGACTTATTGATGGATGTTCCGTCTCAAACTTCTGTACTAAGCATACAGAATTAATCCAAAGTCCTGCCATGTAGGTGGAATTCCCTGCTCTGCTTTGTTCCTGATTGTTTTTAAGTTTCTCCTTTCTCTTCTCAACATAAAACCTTAAAGCAAAATAATTGTATATTCCTCACATTACTCATGCATCCATTGACTACACCTACCACTGGACTGTAAGGCAAAGGTTTACTTAACACCTCAAGACTGCGGTAAGTATGTAGGATGCTATTATTAGCTAATAAGAAACCTTCCCAAACAGGAAATACTACATTCTTCAAGTGTCAATAGGATCCAGCTACTAATTCATCTCACGTTGTTGTATTGTATTTTTAGGCATGTATTCATATTCTGGAATACTGCTGCTCTAACAAGAGCGTTGGTGAGGAGAAGGCAGGACATCATATACTGCTTTTGCCTTTCTATGATTGTTACAAAATATTGTTTAGCAGCCAGTTTTGTGCTGAGTTCAGTGTTATATTGTCTCCAGAAGAAACACAAAAGCAAGAAATGGGAGGAAATTTTTCAAGATTGTACAGTAGAACAGGGCATTGTTAAAGTCTCATGCAGATGACCGTAAATAGCGGTGATTGACATGATGGGAGTGGTCTCTCAAACTTTCAAACATCCAACTTTGGTGGTTTTCTTTATTCTTTGTTCACCATCCCAATGGTCTTCCACCTGCTCATCCTGCTCTCTTTCTACTCTCCATGGGGCTTCTTACTTCATCCCAAGTTTATTCTGCCTCCATTTCCCACATCTGTTGTCATCATGTCACCCTATGGCTGCGTTGTACCTGCCTGCATTTGTGTCTACGGCATTGCTTATCTTTTGATATGCCATCAATGTTTGATCTTTCTGCTAAATCTGCTAGACCTGTCTTTTTTACAACTTGTATGGCATAACCTATAGTTCAAGTCAGTTAATAGCAGTCGACAATCAAAGATGTATTCATTGGTGGTGGATATGTACTATGTCTCTAGGACGAATACACAAGCTCTGCTTCAGTCCCGACAACAGTGATGTATCCCAGATGGCTTCTGCTGGGAATCATCCTACCCCGTACATGCCTCTGGCATTGGAATGGTTACACATGAACAGATGATTGCTTATTAAATTGTATAATTTCATAGTTTTTAATGATCATAGCTTCTCTTTATAGTAAAATGCTGTGTTACATATCTGTGTTTTATTAGTAGGGTATATTGCCAATGATTTTAACCATAACTCTTCGTATATTTTGTGTATCATATGAAAACTTCTAAGACCTCCTTCTTACTTTTATTTGCAGACAACCAGCGAATTTACCTGTGTGTAAAGAATTTATCAACAAATTGTAGAAAATGGGGTTTGCAACTGAGTTCAGTTGTCCTAACGGGCACAATGCTTTACTACGACTGCAAGACTCTGAACTGAAACTGATGGAATGTATGAGAAAGTGGATGATACAGCGCTCAAAGAGTGACAAAGAGTATGCGTCACAGCTCCACCAGATGTTCACCCTCATTGAGAAGCTGGATCAGTCACCAGTGCAGGGGCTGTCAGAGCACTCAAGTCCGCTGAGTCAGGTAACATTCACTCCAATAAGGGGCTCAGATTCTAACCCTAGGCCTTTGCCAAGATGTAATGTGATATAAACAGTGTCAGTACTTGGAAGTATTTCATTTGTAAAAGATTGTACCTTTTCTTTTTACATGTGCATGAAATGCATTTAATACGTATTATGTTCCTTTTATCACATTAATATAAACTTTTTATTGCCATCACCTGTCATTTAGTGCTGCTACCTTAAACTATATATGTCAAATGTGTCCACAATGGCAGACTGATAGTGGAAACGGCTTGCAGAATTTGTGTGGAAGGAAATCACAATCTTAGTCCACATATAATATTTACATAAGGTTGTACCATTGTTTTGCTACAATGTGCTATTGATAAAGCTGTGTTGCCCATTATTCTGCCGCATGAAAGTGTACAAAAAAATAAACAATGAATAAACAATAAAATCTGTAGAGGTCGTACATACTGTATGGTCATGTATATGGCTTCTTGCAGGTAGTGCTTAAATACATAGCAGTTATATTCAAGCTGAACATCTTTTATGTTTTGTATTTCATTAACTAAAAACCCAGGGTGATGTCAACCACTGCATTTTTAAAACATGAATATCGAGCTGATCAATGCTGAATTTTTTCTTATATCAATCTTTTTTTACTCTACATATGTTGTGGAACAGATTGAGGTTGGTGGGGGCCCCTGGGCGCAAAATCTGGTGGGGGCCCCACTGAATGTAGTCCAAACAGGGAACAGCAATTGTGATATACTGCTCCCGAGCAATAACTATATACAGCCTCTCCAGTGATCACTATATACAGCTCATCGCAGTAACCACTATATACAGCCCCCAGCGATCACTGTATACAGCTCCCAGCAATTACTATATAAAGCCCCCAGCAATCACTATATATAGCTCCCCCAGCAATCACTTTATACAGCTCCCACAGCAACCACTATATAAAGCCCCCCAGCAATCACTATATACAGTCCCCAGCAATCACTAAATACAGCTCCCCCAGCAACACCTATATAAAGCCCCCCAGCAATCACTATATACAGTCCCCAGCAATCACTATATGCAGCTCCCCCAGCAATCACTGTATACAGCTCTCAGCAATCACTATATACAGTCCCCAGTAATCCCTATATACAGCTCCCCCAGCAATCACAGTATTCAGCCCCCAGTAATCACTATATGCAGCTCCCCCAGCAATCACTATATATAGTCCCCAGTAATCACTATATGCAGCTCCACCAGCAATCACTGTATACAGCTCTCTGTAATAACTATATACAGCTCCACAGCAATCACTATATACCGCCACCAGTAATCACTATATACAACTCCCCCAGCAATCACAGCTCCCAGTAATAATTATATACAGCTCCCCAGCAATCACTATATACAGCCCCCATTATTACCTATATACAGTTCCACAGCATTAACTATATACAGCCCCCTATAATAACTATATACAGCCCCCTATAATAACTATATACAGGCCCCCCTATAATAAATATATACAGCCTCCTATAACTATATACACCCCTATAATAACTATATATACCCCCTATAATAACTATATACACCCCCTATAACAGTGATGGCAAACCTTTTAGAGACCGAGTGCCCAAACTACAACAAAGACCCGTATATTTATCGCAAAGTGCCAACACAGAAATTTAATTTGTGATTTATACTCCCTTCTCTGTCACAGTTTTCATTGATGCCAGCACCCTGAGGACACTAATAAAGCAGAAAATAGTCCCAGGTACAGCTGTCACTTTAAAATAGCTCTGTGCACAGCAAGTCCTGGGCTGTCTAGGACTGCAGGAAGATACCAGGAGTCATCTTTGGTGATGGCCTGAGTGCCCACAGAAAGGGCTCAGAGTGCCACCTCTGGCACCAGTGCCATAGGTTAGCCATCACTGCCCTATAATAACTATGTACAGTCCCCCCATAATAACTATATACAGTCCCCCTATTACACCTATATACACCCCCTTTAATAACTATATACAGCCTCATTATAATAACTAATTACATACAGCCCCCCTATAATAACTATATACTGTCTCCCTATAACAACTATATACACCCCATTTAATGACTATATACAGCCTCATTATAATAACTAACTACATACAGTCCCCCTATAATAACTATATAATGTCCCCCTATAACAACTATATACAGCCTCCCTTTAATAAATAACTGTATGCAGACTCCTATTATAGCTATATACACCCCCCATAATAACTATATACAGTCCTAGGTAAAATAATAAAATTGTACTCACCTTCCCCCGATGCGCGCCAATCTGCTTCCCTTCCCTCGAGGTGTCAGGATACTAATGGATATAGGATATAAACAAAGGTGGTGGCGCCCTGCTACAGGCGTTGTCGCGACATTGCTGCGCTGTGACGACACACACTATGCCGCCAGCGGCAGGGTGCGGCAATCTTTGTTTACTTCTGATCGTATATGGCAGAGAACTTATTATTCTCTCGCTCTGCCATAGACTGAAGTTGGGGCACATCGTCGGGAATCCGCCCAGGGAGCCCGGACCCAAATAGACGGATTCGGGTAGTCGCACTCACAATTGGTGGGGGCCCCTTTAAGGGAAAGTGGTGGAGGCCCCTGGGCGCGCAACCCGTGCGCCCCCCTATAATCCGGCCCTGGGAATGGCTGCAGGATTTACCCCAAATGGTAATCCCTCATTCCGCAAGCATCAGAAACAAGCCACAACCACTCCTATGGGAGTGGTTATGACAGTATCTGCATGTCCCCTTCCATGTGCCTGAAGGCAGCAAGACACAGCCCCCCAGTAATCACTATACACAGCTTCCCCAGCAATCACTATATATAGCTCCCCAGCAATCACTATATATAGCTCCCCCAGTAATCACTATATACAGCTCCCCCAGCAATCACTGTATACAGCTCCCCCAGCAACCACTATATACAGACCCCCAACAATCACTATATACAGTCCCCAATAATCCCTATATACAGCTCCCCCAGCAATCACTGTATATAGCCCCCCAGCAATCACTATATACATCTCCCCCAGCAATCACTGTATACAGCTCCTCCAGCAACCACTATATACATCTCCCACAGCAATCACTATTTTCAGTTCTCACAGAAATCACTATATACAGCCTTAAGTAATCACTATATCCACCCCCCCAGCGATCACTGTATACAGCTCCCAGCAATTACTATATACAGCCCCCAGCAATCACTATATATAGCTCCCCCAGTAATCACTATATACTGCTCCCCCAGCAGCCACTATAAACAGCCGTTGGCGGCGCCCCGCTACAGGCGTTGCCGTGACGTTGCTGCGCTGTGACGACACTTATTATTCCCTCGCTCTGCCATAGACTGAAGTTTGGGCACATCATCGGGAATCCGCCCAGGGAGCCCGGACCCAAATAACTGTTGGCGATTTGGGTAGTCACACTCACATTTGGTGGGGGTCCCTTTAAGTGCAAAGTGGTGGAGGCCCCTGGGCGCGCAAACCCGTGTACCCCCCTATAATCCGGCCCTGGGAATGGCTGCAGGATTTACCCCAAATGGTAATCCCTCATTCTGCAAGCATCAGAAACATGCCACAACCACTCCTATGGGAGTGTTTATGACAGAGGGGTTATGACAGTAGTGTCTGCATGTCCTTTTCCATCTGCCTGAAGGCAGCAGGACACAGGATGTCACAGGAAGTCCCGAGTCCTGCTACCCAGCATACCAATGGCCTTTATCTTTCATTATATACTTTTATTGGTTATTACCAAGTATCAGTGACAAACATATGTTACAGGTGAATTTGTCATGTTGCAGACTTATTCATTTCCAAATAATTATTAAACCATATGGGTCATCATATTTGGGGGCTGTATGTGTAAAGTTTAGTGATAGTGGCCTTACCCTTTAAGGACAAGTAGAGTGGGGGTTGGAAATCAGTGCACCGAGAAACTTTTAAAAGAGATGATTTCAGTAAAGATACTATTAAAATCATTTTAGTCTCGGATAATAAGTCTGAGGAATTTGACCTGAATAAACACTGTTTTGACTTGCATCACAGGATTTGTATATTTTTTCAATGTCTTACACTTTTTGGGGTTTGGCACTATTTCTCCTTTACCCACAAATCTATGAAATGGATACTGTGTGTTAGTATACCTTAAATGTTTATTATGCTGATGATGCAGCTTGCATTCTTATGGAATGTCATGGTTGTACGAACGCTTATTTCTGAACTCTTCACTTAGATGAGGTTAGAACACAGTTACCGTAGTCCAAATTTAGAAAAAATATACTCAGCAGAAAGAGTGAGGTCAGGTTAATGGAGAACACTAGCAGCTTTTTTAACTAAGCACCTGGTTCTTGCTGAACAGGTTAAAAATATTAATGCTTGGACAAATTATATTCTTAAGAAAATGTTGATTTAAAGAAAAAATATCTCACATGGATTTTCATCATGGATGTCTCTCCTCAATTTAGGAGATATTGTAGGGAGAACATTCATTTACTGTGATGGAATATTGAAAGGAAGCTATAAGACAAATTCTTGTCCTAGAAAGTAGAGGCTGGAGAAATCTGGATATGGAATGTTAGTACACAGTTACTGTACCTACTGTTAGACTTTTACTAAATATTAAAGTCTGGCCATCATTCTTACAATCTGACTAGATGGCTTACAGAATAAGGGAAGCATGACATTGCTTGTAGGCTTCCAGTGACCCTTTAGGGGCAGTGTTAGTCTGTGTCACCATTACTTAATATGCTGATAACTGTAATTAGACATAAATACAGAGTAATAAATGGAATAGGTATTAACAGCTGAAATGTCACTTATCAATATCTCTATAGTATACCTATACTTAACAGAGGTCTGCTGGGGACTAGTGACATTGTAAAAGTAATTGCTCCCTCTCCACTGCAGTACCTTTGCTACTGGTCCTGCTGAACTGCAGAATTTCCAATGGAAACTTAGACTCATGAGCCAGTCTACTGTACTAATCAAGAAAAGGATCAGTTGCTTCAAAACTTGGTGACCTACTGGTTTATCACCTGGGTATATAGCTTGTATATCTATTGGGGGCATGTTTAATCTATTTTATAACTAATACATAACTTTTATAATTTTTTTAAAGCATGTTATCGAGTGCTCAATATCCACCAGAGCTTTAAAATGATCAGCTAGTCACCAGCTTTATCTGGTTGACCAGTGTGAGTGATTGTAGTGGTAGCTATGTCACTCAATCAGTAGGGTTATGCAGCATACTTTATATATATGACAGGGGTAATTGGAGGTAATCTATTCCTCACTTGTGCATTATATCTCCAATTGGCTGGGGAAGCCCCACTTGTTTGCTGTGTTTCACCCTTTTGGGTCTGCTATAGAGAGTACTTGCTGTTTCTCTATACTACTAGTAAATGAATTCTAAGTCGCTACAAGGGGGGCTACCCCAGCCAAACATCGCCTCCAATTTTATGTGTGTTGTACAAGTGAGGAAAAGATTACCTCTAAAAAACCTAATCATATATATATATATATATATATATATATATATATATATATATATATATATGCTGCATAAACCTACTGCTTGTTGAGTGCCATAGCTACCACTACCATCTCTACCACTGGTCAGCCAGTTATGTAAGCCCAAGCTGGTCACTTTAAACTACTGTTGGATATTGAGCACTTGATAACATAGATCTTTTAACCATTATTAATAAAAGTTAGGTCTTAGTGATAAAAAAGGTTCAATTTGCGCCCCTAGGTATTTGGACTATATTGAATAAGTGATGAACCCAAACACACTCGAGTCCATTTTTCCTTTACTTTGGTATCAAAAGTCAAATACAGTATTTCATAGGGTTTGCATTTCATTATGTGCAGTCTGTGGGAGAGGTTTCATTTATTACTATTACAATATTTATCACTATGCAGAAAAGAACAGAGTACAGGCAGTCCCCGTGTTGCGTACAAGATAAGTTCCTCATGTTTGTTCTTAAGTTGAATTTGTATGTAAGTCGAAACTGTATATTTTATAATTGTAGATCCAGACAAAAAAAATTTTGGGCCCAGTGACAATTGGAGTTTCAACATTTTTGGACACTTTACAGCTGATCTTTGCAGCCTGGGACTAAAGTAAAGCATCCAGAGAGGTCACCAGAGGTCACAGGGAGCAGAGATGTCCGTCTGTAACTATGGGTCGTCTGTAAGTCAGGTGTCCTTAAGTACAGGACCGCCTGTACTTGTCACCCATGTACATTGGTCTCCTTCCAATCACTGGGTTATCTAGGTTAGACCCCCACTGATTAGAAAGTACTAACAACATGCTCTCACTAATAAGAAGGTAATAACTGTTTCAGATCAGGTTCTGTACTGCATGAAGGCTGTTTTCCTTCCTCATGGCCTCTATATATTGTCTCTACTGGAAGTCATTTGTAATCACCTCTTACTCATTCAGCAGAATAGCGCTCCTACTGATGATGAGCTGACCCTGCCAGTTTTTGTAGCGTGACTATGAATCTCGAGTTTCACTTTACAAATGCCCTCTCTTCCTCTGTGCAAGCCTTCCAATAATTCATACTGTCTTTGTTCTCATGTACTGCTGAGGCTAAGCTGTTCACATTCATTGTAGACACTAGTTATCAATTATGAGATCAGATGGCATTAAGCATAAGCTTGCATATTTTCTTCTTTCTACGCCTCCTCCTGATCCATTTACAATTCCAAGTACTTGGTGACTATTACATAGCATTGTCTGAGGGATCACAAGAGGATCGCTGCCAGTGAACTCTGACTCACAAGCTCTTGGCACATGTGCGCAATGTGAGTTACTGTAGACTCATCCATAACTATAATTTTTACTTTCAATGACATAGCTTTTATTTTGGATACAACTAATATATGTCTTTCTTGCTGAGGATTATGGACAGTTCTGGTAAGGAATGAGTGTTTCATGGAGTTTTAGGGATATTTCACTGAGGCTATTATGAATGTTTTAAGGCCAAAAGAACAAAAAAAAAAAAACAACTCACACATTTACTTAGGAAGTGTGACCTCTTATAGGCTTCTGTTTGCTTGATGTCTACTCTATTTAACTGAATTGGCACGGTAAAAAAAAGATATTTTAATACAATATTATTAATAATTATTGAGAATTGGCCCATTCTGACCTTTGTCCTAAAATTTATTATTGGGTCACAACCCAAAAAAATGTTGAATTGGGTCTCTACCTTTCTACATCATACAGCTGGCTGCACACTTTTATGTGCAGCCTGTGGAAATGGACCACATACATTGCACAGGACTGGAGTCCTTGAATCACACAGAAATATGATGCAAGGACTTCTTGTCTGCCAGCCAAACTGCAGCACTGACATATATTTCTGTATGATGCAAGTATTCCTGTCTTGTGCAATGTGTGCAGTCCGTGGGATCGGACCAACATACAGGTCTGTTTCCAGTAATCAAGGATTTGTAGTGGCCTGATTTCATGGCCTGACCACTCTACAAATATATGATGCAAGGTGTTACTACTTCCCCCCAAAACTATAGCGGCAAATTGTAATCATGTGCTGCAGATTTCATTATTTCCATTGCAAAGCTGATCTTGGTAAGAACTATGCAAGAACTATCGGCATGTACCACTTAATGCATGTTGGTTGCAGACAAATAAAAGTTGATAGACCTCTAGGTTACTGAATTTTACCCATATACGGTAATCCGTGGAGGAGTGTTAGGGGCGTATGATAAATGTCCCCCCTTTTGTTTGGAGTTCCACTGCTGTCAGATTCATGGGGTAGTTTATTATTGGTTTTTTGTCTATATTTGGAGTTGTTTTGGTGCTGTTATGGTATAAATGATGTCTTGTGACTTTCCATTGCGCCAAATGAACTTAGGGGAGCGCAAAGTCACTTGACATAGACCCTGCTTGCAGAAAATTCATTATTTGCATAGACAAGTTTTTGAAATAAGACTTCATGAATTCATGATTTTGCGACTTTCCATTGAGGCAAAAGTTTTGGCAAAAATTGACTTCAATCCCACCCTGGTATATGTTCTGGTACTTTTGATAGTTTTATGTGACTGTCCCAAACAACCCACATAGCATCAGACACTGCCAGCAGATTTATCAAGGGCCAAAGCCACTTTAATGAATCTGACAGCAGCAGCTCCAAAAATGCACATGGAACGGTTGTAAGGAGCTGGTCTAATGATAAATTACCTCAATGAATGTGGCTTTGACCCTTGAAAAATCAGCTGACAGTGTTCTTGTGTTGGTGTAGGTTGTTAGCAATACTAGCAAAAGTCGCAGCACATACATTAGGGTAGGGACTGGTGTCAAGTTGCACCTAAATGTAAAGTCGTGAATTAAAAGAAATCAACCAGTTAAATAAAGCCGGTCCCAGTGCTGTCTTTCGCTAAGCCGGAATCACATAGAAAAGAAAGTTATAATTTGCAGCGTGGGGACAAGATGTCCAGCACTCCTGGCTGCTAATTATGCATGCCCCCGCACCTCCCAGACATCTAGTCCCTGCGCCCCGGGCTGCTAATTCTAAGTTTCTTTAGAAACTCGAAAGACAGCGCCAAGATCAAGATGAAGAGGATCAAGACTAGCTTTTTTTTGTTTTTTTTACCTGCTTGATTTCCTTTAAGTCCTATAGAAATAGAAAAGGGAACAAACCAAAAATATATTTGCGATAAAGAAAGGGAACATTTTAGTAAGAAGTAAATTTAAGAAAAGACAAATATGTGATGCAGGCAACATATTTCTGATTAAAGAAAACAACATTCTTTTTTCATAATAACAGAGATAAATGAGTGCAATGACTGTACATAGCACAAAGTAAATAGTAGTATTTCAACACAAATGAGTGTATGAAGGGAACTGACATCATTGGTATTCTGCCTTGTGTGGAGTATGAGATGGTGGAAAATGAAAAGGATATTTAAAGAACACAGAAGAGATTTTGTTACTTTTGTCTTATGTTTTCCTGTGCCCTAATGTAATGTACATTGATAATAATATACACTACCTAAATTCACTCTATTATTATTTTTAGAGATGCATTCATTTTTATGGTGGGAGAGTAGATGGATCAGATAGTTGTTGGAGCATAGGCCTGGGGTTGTTGTGTATTGAAGGTAATAATTGGCAGATGGGTTTTCAGGTTCCGTTTGAAGTTTTGGAAGATGGGGGGACTGTCAGGTATGTTTTGGTAGGGTGTTCCGGCATACAGGGGATGCTCGGGATAGACCTTGTATGACCTCCATGTTGAGGTTGTTCCAGTTGTTTTGATATGGCCTAATAGTTGTAGGATACAGATAAACTTTACCTGAAGCAGCTCCCTGACACACGATCAGACTGAAACCTGCAGGTACGGATTGCTACACCTTGGAAAGCGTGGTGACATATTTCAGTGTATGTTAAGCATTTAGTTAAACAAAGATAATAGGTTTCAGGAGAATAAGTGCAAGAAAGATTCAATGTTAAAGAATTCAACAGTCACAACACGTGTACTATGCATTTCTGGGTCACAGACCAGTAGTGATGCCTTATGACATATGTATTTGACATGTTAGATGAGTAACTTGTTAAAGGGAACTTGTCTCAATCTCATCTGCAATCCAGGCTGCATGAAAGAGCATATCATAGTGAGTTATTATATGTTAGGTGTGTATATATGCGTATGCACATACACATATACGTATCATAGCAAGAATTTCCCTTTATTAGAATATGAACTGAAAAATAATAGAAGCAGGTCATGAGAGTGCAAGAGGCCACAATTAGTCGACTATTAGTCTAAGAAACACTGAGCCTACAACAGGGTGATCAGCTTTCTTATAGAAATCCTATAGAGAACAACGATTCATCTTCTGCTTATCGCTGTCACTTTTGTTTATTGTGCAAAAGGTAAGGTCAGAGGGCTTAACTATCTATGTGTCCAGCAGACAGTTTCACCAGCCATTTCTTTTAGCCTCTGTTCCCATCATGTTGTTATGCACACACATTTATCATTTGTGCTGGGAAGCTGTTGACAAATATACTAAACCTATTCACCACCAATGACCCAACAAATTTCTGACATCTCTGGTACCGCAGAGCAATCTCCTAGTGAGGGCGAATAATCGCTTCTACATGGAAGGGAAAAAAAAAGATAAATTGTCACATTGTGCAAGTATGAATAATATGAAATGTCACCATTATACAGACTATTTTGAAACAGTTTTTTTTATCCTGTTGCAGCGAGGTCAAAATCACTGTACAGGATTTAAAGAGATCACTTAGACAACTTAGGATTCACCCTAAGTCAAGATGGTCTGTGGCACAGTGGATCCACAGCCACAACCACCGTCCAGAGTGAGAATTGCAAGATATAACGTAGTACTGTTTATTGAAGGGAAATCTAACATCAAAATCATACATAATAAAACCAGGGACTCTTTCTCATAGATCCAGGCACCATCATGTGGTAATCTTCTTATATGTGATATTTCTGAAATCAACTTTTAAAATTATTTTAATGAGCCTGAAGGGCTCTGTGAGGCTGTTGCACTATGCATGAGCAATTCCCCCTCCCACTGTGTGCTGAATCTTCTTCTACTGCC
>WNYA01002665.1:5201-36506 GCA_019512145.1 Engystomops pustulosus | reverse complement strand
GTAGATCTCTGGTTGAGGAATATGTACAGGACAGAGGCTGGTTGAAGACAGGTGAGCATTGCTGACCTGCTGCTGGGCCATGCCAATTAAGTGTTGTGTCTGATGAACCCACGGTTTCCTGTGGTTGTTAGATGTCATATGGGCAGGGCCGGATTAAGATTGGTGGGGGCCCCTGGGCGCAAAACCGGGTGGGGGCCCCTCTACAGAATGAAGCCCATACAGGGTACACATTTAGCATCCATAGAATAGGTAGGGTCCCCCCTTAGTCAGTAATCCATGTAAGACACGTTTCCCCCTTAGGCATCATGCACAAAAATGTAAATGGGTCCATGATCGCACAATCTGACATAGATGTCTACAGCCCCCAGTAATATATAAATGTACATTCCATAGTAATTATTGTATACATTCCCCCAGTAATTAATAGATATACAGTCCCTTGTAATAATATATACATCCCCCAGTATTAGATATAAAGCCCCCAGTAATTAATAGATACAACCCAGAGTAATTCATAAACATACATCCCTCAGTAATTAATATGTACAGCCCCCAAGTTATATATATATAGCCTGCTGTTATTTATACAGCCCTCTGGTGATATATAAAGCCCCCACAGTTATAATTACAGCCCCCCAATAGTATACAGCATCCCCCTATGAATATACAGCCCCCAGTTATACCTACAGCCCCCCCGTAATATACAGCAGCCCCCCATTTATACATACACCCCCCAATAATATACAGCAGCCCCCCATGAATATACAGCCCCCCAGTTATACATACAGCCCCCCAATAGTATACAGCATCCCCCTATGAATATACAGCCCCCAGTTATATCTACAGCCCCCCGGTAATATACAGCAGCCCCCCATAAATATAGAGACCCCCCCGCGGAGGCTCTCCTCTTTGAACTAGCAGAGCGCAGCGTGCGCTCTGCTGCCGGCAGCGCAGAGGCAGGGGTCCGCGACGGACCTTGCGCTCGGCTCCGCGTTTTTATGGGGGATGGGCTAAGCCTGCACGGCGCACGACCGCGCCGTGCAGGACGGGCAGATGTCTGCGGGGCAACCGGAGCAGCCGACACGGGAGCAGAGGGATCCGGCTGGACCAACAAGTGGGTCAGCCAGCCGGACCCCTCTCTCCTCAGCTTCTCCTCCAGTAAGGCTAATAACGCCGGGTCCGCCATACTTGCGGGGCCAGAAGTCTCTTAAGCGCGGAGCAGTCCAAAGAGGAAGGGCTAGCTCCGCGCTCAAGCTTTAATACCAAGCGGGCACTGCCCCCAGTGGCCAAAATGGCAACCAATCGGTGGCCCGGGTTAAAGGACAGCAGGAGGGGCTGCGCTCCTACTGTATGGAGCACAGCCAGTCCTGCAGCCCGAGGACTTCCAGAATTAGCAGCATAACCATCACTAATAGAGGAGACTTTGGGAGCAGAACTAACGGTGCAGAAATCCGGATCGGAGACTCATTGGCCAACAATGGGAACAATAACCCAAGGTGAGACCCAAATACACAGATTTATCACTGAGTCTCAGGAACAGATGATACACTGAGTGTCATGGTCAGGGGTAGTGGACCCACTGAACCACCGCGAGTGATGATGTAAGCCGACACCTGGAAGCGGAGTCTAAGTGGCACCCGGTTTTAATCTGAGCCCGTCGCATTGCGGGTTGCATTTGCTGCAGTGGGTAGAAATGGGTGAATTTGTTAAAATTCGTTTCGACCCGATTCTCCGAATTTTTCGAAAAAATTTGATTCGACCCGAATCGAATCAAAACAAATCATGTAAAAAAAACAGGTATTTCCTGGCTGCAGAGAGCCTGTAGGGTGTTGTAGAATGTTGTGCCATGCTTAAATATGCATATGGAGCGTGGTTTGGTCTTCAAACAATGCTGTGTTTTAGAATGACACGCACATGACAGCCGCGACTCTTAAAATCCCTTCCCTCTTCACTTCCATGTGCACTTACATAGGCCAACTTTCCCAAATAAGCGAAGCGGGAACGCAGCCTGACAAGGTAACGTCTGTGCCAGCTCGAAAGGACTGAGCACAATCACAATGATAGTGTGAAGGTGGCATCAGAAGCAGGAGCCTGCAGAGTGGAACAATGATATAGCGCGTTGGTGGCATCAAAAGCAGCGCAGCAGCCGGAGCCGCCAGAGTGGCACAATGATATAGTGCATTGGTGGCATTAGTAGCAGCAGCAGCAGGAGACCGCAGCTGGTACAATGATATAGTGTTGGTGGCATCAAAAGCAGCAGCAGCGGGAGCCTGCAGAGTGGCACAATGATATAGTGAATTGGTGGATCAGTAGCAGCAGCAGTCGGAGCCCGCCAGGTGGCACAATGATACTGATGGTTGGCAGCAGTAGCAGCAGGACGCCACAGAGTGGCACAATGATATAGTGTGAAGGTGGCATCAGAAGCAGCCAGGAGACGCAGGTGGCCAATGAATAGTATGTGGGTTGGCATCAGCAGCAGGAGCCCACAGATGGCACAATGAATATAGTGGTTGGTGGCATCAGTAGCAGTTAGCAGGAGGAGCCCGCCGAGAGGGCACAAGATATAGGTGAAGGTGGCATCCGAAGCAGCAGGGCCCGCAGGTGGCACAAGGATATAGTGCTGTGGTGGCACAAAAAGCAGCAGCAGGAAGCCCCCAGAGTGGCACAATGTATAGTGTGAAGCTGCTCAGTAGCAGCAGGAGCCCGCAGAGTGGCACATGATATAGTATGAAAGTGGCATCAGGAAGGAGCAAGAGTGGCAGAGTGGCACAATGATATAGTATGAAAGTGGCATCAAAAGCAGCAGCAGGGCCGCAGAGAGTGGCACAATGATATGTGTGGAAGGTGGCATCGGAAGCAGCAGGAGCCTGCAAGAGTGCACAATGATTAAGTGGTGGTGGCATCAGTAGGCAGCAGCAGGAGCCCGCAGCGTGGCACAATGATAGTGTGAAGGTGCTCAGAGCAGCAGGAGGAGCCCAGCAGATGGCAAAATGGATATAGTGTGAGGTGGCATCAGAAGGACCAGCGCGGCAGAGTGGCACAATGATATGTGTGTGTGGAACACAAGCAGCAGCAGCAGGAGCCCGCAGAGTGGGATAATGATATAGTGTGAAGGTGGTTCAGTAGCAGCAGGAGCCCGCAGAGCGGCACAATGATTATAGTGTGAAGGTGGCATCAGAAGCAGGAGCTGCAGAGTGGCCACAAGGATATAGTGGTTGGTGCCATCAGTAGCAGCAGCAGGAGCCCGCAGAGTGGCACAATGATATAGTGTGTTGGTGGCATCAAAAGAAGCAGCAGCAGGAGCCCTCAGAGTGGCACAATGATATAGGGAAGGTGGCATCAGCAGCAGCAGGAGCCCGCAGAGTGGCACACTGATATGTGTATTGGTGGCATCTAAAGCAGCAGCAGCAGGAGCCCGCAGAGTGGCACAATGATATAGTGTGAAGGTGGCATCAGTAGCAGCAGTAGCCCACAGAGTGGCACAATGATATAGTGTGAAGCTGGCATCAAAAGCAGCAGCAGGAGCCCGCAGGGTGGCACAATGATATAGTGTGTTGGTGGCATCAAAAGCAGCAGCAGCAGGAGCCTGCAGAGTGGCACCATGGTATAGTGTGAAGGTGGCGGACAATTCCAGTCCCTGGTAAAGATGGAAGGAGGCAGATGGTGCAACTAGCGACTGATGTGTGGCATCAGGCGGGTGGCAGCATCAGAATAGTAGCTGAGGCAGGTAGTTAGAACCCCGACTCATTTCTCAACGTTTGGAGGAGGCGCCATGGCTGATCTAATCTGATGCATTAGGCATTGGTGAGTTGAAATCCTGGCCGATCCAAGCCTGATTCATCTTGACAAAGGTCAGTCTCTCCACATTACGGTTGGACAAGTTCTCCTGGGGGTAACGATGGCCCCCGCCACACTGAACACCCGCTCTGATGCCACACTACTGGCTGGGCAGGACAGCTTCTGTACTGCAAACTCCGCAAGTTGCGGCCACGCATCATGTTTGGCTGCCCAGTAGTCCATGGTATCCTCTACCTCAGGTGGTAAAGTGCTGTCCAAGTAGGCCACCACCTGCTGGTGCAGGGTCTGCTTCATGTCCTGCTGCTGCTGCCGGTGGCGGCTACCCTCCTCATTAGGCGGGTGAAGGAAATTGCTCATTAAGGAATCCAGACTCAAGCGACTGTTGATGGAACTGCTACTGCTCCTACCCCCCAACTCCCCACAGCAGCCGTGGTAGTAGTACGTGAGCAATGACTGCCAGGAATCCCCCGGTCAGACCTGACAGAGAATGGACAATGGCGCACATAGGCAGCGGCCAACTGTGTGCTCAGTATTTCTCTATAGTATGCCAGTTCCTTCCTCTCAGCAGCAGGAAAAAAGTCACCCATTTTGGACCGGTAGCAAGTGTCCAAGAGGGTGGAGAGCCAAAAGTCATCCCTATGCCGGATGTTGACTATTCGGCTGTCACTAGTTAGGCAAAGCAGCATGCTGCGGGCCATCTGCGCAAGTGACTCTGAGGGACTCCCGGTCTCCATATCCACAGTATACTGCCACGGTGCTTCTGGGTCATCTGCCTCGTCTTCTACCTCCTCCGGATGCTCCTGCTCCTCCTCTCCTGTCCACGGAGTAGAAAAACCACAAATTGCACCAGACTCTGCTTGTGCTCCAATGTCCTCCTCCTCCTCCAGTTCAGCCCCCACCGGACTTATGTGGCCATGAGATGTAGTCTACACTTCTCCAGTGCCCTGACCAGACAGATTTTGCAGCATGAGTTCCAGGACATGAAGCAGTGGAATGACGTTATTCATCCCGCAGTCCTGGTGACTGACAAATAACGTGGCCTTTTCAAAAGGCCTGAGCAAACGGCAGGTGTCACGCATGAGCTGCCAGTGGCTGACATCAAAGTTACACAGGGGAGTACTACGGTCCGCTTGCATCATCAAAAAATCATTAATGGCTTTTCTCTGTTCATGCAGGCAGGCTAACATATGGAGGCTGGAATTCCAACGGGTGGAAACATCGCATATCAGACTATGTTGGGGTAGACCGTTCTGGCGCTGCAACTCGAGGAGGGTGTGCTTGGCTTTGTAAGAATGGCTAAAGTCCGTGCACAGTGTCCTGGCCATTTTTAGAATGTCTTGCAGATGGGTGTAAGACTCCAGGAACTTGTTGACTACCAGATTGAACACGTGCGCCATGCAGGACGCATGGACCATCCCTCCTCGGTGCAGCACGGACACCATGTTCCTCCCATTGTCTGTCACCATGGTTCCGATTTTTAGTTGTCGCGGAGAAAGCCACACATTGATTTCTTCTTGCATGACGCGGAGCAGTTCCTCCCCTGTGTGACTTCGTTCGCCCAGGCAAACCAGGTATAGAACTGCGTGACACCGCTGTGCCCTGCACATGTGGTATGATGGAGCAGCACTTGTGGAGGCTGAGGTGGTGGTGGAGAAGGAGGAGGCGGACACTGGCGCAGGAGCAGCAGTTTGACAACGTGGAGGAGAAAGCGCCGTCTCTTGTTGAAGTTGTTGGTGTGGCTGGGCGGGAAGCACATTCACCCAGTGGGCCGTAAAGGACATATACTGGCCCTGACCATAATTACAGCTCCACACGTCCGCGCTGCCGTGCACCTTGGAAGAAACTGATAAGCTCAAGGACTGGCCCACCTTCTGTTGTACATATTGGTGAAGGGCTGGCACAGCCTTTTTGGAAAAAAATTGCGGCTTGGAACTCTCCACCTCGGTTCGGCACAAGCCATTAGTTCGCTGAAGGGTGCAGAGTCCACGACTTGTTTAGGGAGAGACTGCAGTACCAACAACTTGGACAAGAGCACGGTCAGCTTCTGCACCTTAGGATGGCTGGTCGCATAGAGTTGTCTTTTTGTAATCGCTTCACTCAACGACTGCTGGCGCCATGCCTTGCCGAGGAGCAGGAGCATCTGGACCGGGAGATGATGTCAAAGACAAACAGCTCCCTTCGGCAGAGGTGCTGGAGCCTAGACTTGCTGAAACAGCATGTGTGCCACTAGGTGCTGCTGCTGTTGCTGTGCCTGCAAGATGGACCGCATCTGACACCCGTTTCTCCCAGGCCATTGGATGGTGACGCTGCATGTGTTGGCGCAGGGCTGTGGTGCCAAGGCTAGCTCCCTGGCCACGCTTCACTTTCTGCCTGCAGATAGGACATATACCCACGCTCGGCTCCTTTGGTGTCTTCACAAAAAACTGCCACACCGCCGAGGTGGTAATTTTACCACCAACACTCTGCACTGAGTGACTACTACCGCCGCTGCCTCGCTGAGCCCCTGTGCCACTGCTTAATTGGGCCTGCAAATCCGGGATTTGTACCCCGGGGCCGTTTGGTCCCCTTCCTCGCACTGCTGCCACCCTGCTAACCACAGCCACAGTAGCAACTTGCTGCCTGCTCTGCAAGCTGACACTCTCTTCGCCCAACGGTGATGAATCCTCTGCTACACCCGGCTCCCAAGTGTGATCGGCTACATCATCGTCAATTTGCCTTTCCCAGTCACTGCTACTCTCCTCACCGATGTCAGTATGCACAGCCTGCCTACTGCAGGAAGCAGCGGAAGTCTGCCCCACCTCTTCACTGCAAAGTAGCTGCTGACTGTCCTCAAACACTTCATCCTCGCTGAATAGTGGCGCAGAGCCCAGACCACCTAGTAGCTCTCTGGCTGCGGGAAAGGAACAGGACAGAGCCTGGTTGAGGACCGTTGAGGGCTGCTGACCTGCTCCTGGGCCATGCCAACTAATTGTTGTATCAGAGGAACCCACGGACTCTTGGCTGGGGTTGTCAGATGTTATATTTGAGGAATTGGATGACCTAGTCAGACATTCTACAACCTTTGGGTTGTTGATCAACACACTGTCACTAGATGACAACGGCAGTTCTGGCCTATAGAGTCACCCCTGCTGCGACATCCCCTTACTGTGCTGCCACCTCTGCCTGCTCCACCTGCCACGTTTCTGTCTGACATAGTGGTTTATAAACTATGTGGATAGGATACGCAAATCTGGCTGTAAACTAGAGACCCCAAAGGATATTACAATGTGCGTTATACAGATGTCCCACAACTGACAGTGTCATTTCAGCGCAAATCACTGTATAAACTACGTGGATTTCACACGTAAATCTGGCTGTAAACTAGAGCCCCCAATAGGTATTGCAATGTGCGTTATACTGATGCCCCACAACTGACAGTGTCATTTCAGCGAAAATCACTGTATAAACTACGTGGATTTCACACGTAAATCTGTAAATCTGGCTGTAAACTAGAGCCCCCAAAAGGTATGGCAATGTGCGTTATACAGATACCCCACAACTGACAGCTCACTGCTGCAGAGGCATGAATGTCAAACAGATTTCTTCCTATTCGATTTTGTCACTAAACAGAACTGCTATTTGGGGTATACAGATCCCCCTTAGAGAACAGCGAGGGATTGCAGCAAGAATCGCACAGTACAATAGCAGCAACTGGACGCTACAACATGAAGTGTTTAGTGCTGAGATAGAAAATGGCTGGTTTTATAGGGCTGTGTGACATCACATAAGCCTGCCGGTCGCTGATTGGCTTACAGGTCTGCAGATGTCATCGGGGGTGTTCCTTTCTCCTTCCCAGAGTTCTCTGCCCCATGTAACACGTTGTTCTCGCGCCCATTTAGCAGAAACATAAGGGGAGAAAAAAAAACAACTTTGTTCCCGAGAATCAGCATAAACTTCGGCTTCGTGGCTAATCAAATTTTTCCTGAAATTCTAACCGAAGTTAGAATCATTAGAATCGATTCGCCCATCTCTAGCGGTGGGATAACACCAGGTCACTCCACAGGAGTGACTTTGCTCCTGGTGGTGGCCAAGGAAAAGCACAGAATCTGAAGGCAGAGGCGGAGTCAATGGTCAGGACAGGCGACACAGGATTAGAGTTGGGGAAAAGGCATAAGTCAGGACAGTCGGCAGAGAATAAAAGTCAGGAATGGAATCGAGATCACAATGGATAATCAGAATAACTTCAGAAACTTTAACAACACGAATGCTTTCACAGAGACACGGGGCACAGAGATTCGGCAGGGGAAACAGGAAGGGGCCGCCAATTTATCAGGGCAGGCAGCTGGTCAGTACCAATCATCGGCGCCCTGGAAGGTGAGTAAGGCTGCAGCCGGGCTCCAGCGGCACACCGAGGCACACTGGTGCGCCTGCGACTCGGGACATAGGTCTCGGGAGCACCTGTGACAGTACACCCGCTTCAACATCCCTCTCTTCTTGGACTGAAGGAACCGCTGCAAAAGACCATGGTCCTCGGGAGAAGCGATTCAGGATGACAGGTTTCAGAAGGGAGAGGTAGAAGGAGTTCTGCATGCGCATGGTGGGAGGAAGATGAAGCTTGTAAGCCACTGGATTAATGCACTTTGTAGCTGGGAATCTTTAGACGGACATACTTTGAGGAGAGTCACACTTTATCACCTGGAGAGAAGATTGGAGGGGGTCTGTTTTTTTTGTTGGCCTGGGTTTTGGTTTGAGCAGAAGCCCAAAGTAGGGAAAGACAACATCTGAAGGCACAGAAAGAGGAAGAGGTGGGTGTGGATGTTGTCTATTAACAATGAAGAAGGGAGGGGAGCCAGCAGGTGCAGAGTCCAAGGAATTGTAGGAAAATTCTGCCCAGGGCAACAGGCAAGGCAAAGGTGAACCAGTCGTCCTGTTGGGCATAAATAAAATGGTGTAGATAGCAGCCCAGAGTCTGATTGACTCTCTCCACTTGGCCATTAGACTGCGGATGATATGCAGAGGCGAAATCCATCTTTACTTGAAGTTGGAAAGCACATGGAATGCCAGAACCAGGAAACAAACTGGACCCCCTAGTCCAAGACAATGTGCAGAGGGAGTCCATGAAGCTGGAAGATGTGGAGGAAGAACAGACTGGAAAGATGAGGCGATGACAGACCAGGCAGAGGAATGAAATGGGACATCTTGGAGAACCAGTCTGTGACCACCCAGTTAACGGTATTACCGGAAGATGGCGGAAGGTCCGTAACAAAATCCATGGCTACGTGAGTAAACGGGCAACTACGTATAGTCAGTGGCAGGAGTAGATCTGCAGGCTTGAGACCTGATGACCTGTTTCAGGCACAGGAAGTACAGCAACTCAAAGTCATGTACATCCTGGACCAGACCTGGCCCCCATTAGAAACGAGATATGAGAGCGACTGATCTCTGCACCCGAGGGAGCCCAGCTACACAAGAGCAATGTCCCCAATTTAGTATCCTCTTCCAAAGAGCAGGTCAGACATAGGTCTTGCCAGGAGGCAGGTGACGAAGATCCACAGTAGCGGCAACAACCAGCTGTTCAGGAAGAACAATATGTCGTGGAGCTGGTTCTTCCCCAAATACATTGGAGGCATGAGAGAGAGTGTCGGCCTTGACATTCTTCTCTGCTGGACGGAAATGTATCAGGAAGGTAAAGCGAGAGAAAAAGAGTGACCAAAGACCCTGTGGTGGATTGAGATGCTGAGTGGTCTGGAGATATAGGAGATTCTTGTGATCCATGTAGATACAGACCGGATGACAAGCTCCTTCCAGAAGATAACACTACTCTTCAAAAGCAACTTTATGGACAGAAGCTCCCGTTCACCTCAATGGAGTAATTCCTCCCTGCGGCTGAGAAGAGAAGAAGCCGCACATGAGAGTTTGACCTTTGGGCCCTTTCTGGGAGAGAACGGCTCCAGCACCAACCGAGGAGGCGTCAAGCTCCAGGAGGAATGGTTTCTCATTATCAGGCCAGATGAGAAAGGCAGCAGAGGCAAAGGCAGACTTAAGCTTGGAGAATGCTTCTTCAGATGCCAGAGTCCAGAGTTTAGGATCAGCGTTTTTCTTGGTCAGACCACAATGGGAGACATGAGGAGGGAAAAATGCGGCATGAACTGCGGGTAATAATTAATAGGCCACTGAATTACGGTAGAGAACTTTGTGGTATCCATCTGTATTTTCTTGTAGGAGATTACATACCCGAGGAAAGTAAGACTCTTTTGGTGGAACTGGCACGTTTCAAGTTTGGCATTTAGGCAATTGGCCCTAATGCTCCTATTATTTTGTTGTACACAGACCTAATGGGACTCTAGTCCGAAGAAGAGGTCTACCAGGATATCGCCCAGGTAGACCACAACACAGGTATAAAGCAAGTCTCTGAAAATGTAATTGACGACCTCTTGAAATACGGCTGGTGCATTGCAGGGCATGACCAGATACTTAAAGTGGCCATCACGAGTACTGATATCAGTCATCCATTCATCGCCTTCACGGATACGGATGAGATTATACAACCCCCATGTAGGCGGTTGAAGAGTTCCATGATCAGCGATAGTGGGTAGTGGTTCTTCACCATAATCTTATTAAGACCATGATAGTCAATGCATGCACGGAGTGAACCATCCTTCCTGGCTATGAAGAAGAACCCAGCAGGGGAAGAGGACTTGCAGATTCTCCTTCACATAAGCCGATATAGCTGTGGTTTCATGCACAGACAGTGTATACACCTAACAACGTGGAGGACACGTGCCCGGCAACAGGTCTATAGGGGAGTCATAGGGATGGTGGGGTGGCAGAGTCTTGGATGAGGTCTTCTCGGAGAAGCAAGCGAAGGCTAAGTTGGAAAAGTCGTGGTGGATACAGGATGAGGTACAACCAAACAGCGTGACTGGCATTCTGGTCTCCAATGAAGAACCTCCCCCGTCTGCCAGTTGAGCACGGGTGCATGTTGCTGCAGCCACGGAATACCCAGAAGGAGGGAAGATGTGGATTTTGGTAGCACATAAAATGAGTCTCTCTTTGTGCAATGGCCCGACTTGAGCCATAGAGGCTTGGTGCGGTATCGGGCCGGGTTGCAGAGGATCTGCCCACTGACGGATGAGAGACCTGGGCAGCACCCACAAAGTTTCCTGCAGAGCCGGAATCCAGGAAGGCTAAAGCTAGAAACTAGTCACCTGTTCCAGAGCTGAGTAGTACTGGGATATTCAGACATGGAGAAGCTTTGTTCTCACTCAGTGCATGCATATCCCGGACGCTGTGGACACAGAGGACAAGTCACAACAAAGTGCTCCGGGCTAGCATAGAAGAGACACAAATTCAAATTAGAAATAATTTTTTTTTTTTGTAGTGTCAATACACAAATACACATAACATATGCGATCTAGTATACAAGGGGGACACAAGTGTCCTAGATGACATGGAGGGCAGCCACAGAGTACAAAAGCCACCCTCCTCTGAAAATCCAAAGTATCAAAAAATAAAGTGTATCTAAGATGTAGACCGGAGGTACCTTCCAGTTTCAGCAAATCCACATACATAAGGTACACTCACCCGAAAGCATGGTGAAGGTCAATCAATGGGCAATCCTAGGAGGGAGACCAATAGATTACACCCCAACGCACGTTGACGGGTCCTGATCTGTGCCTGTTCTAGACACTGCTCTTCCAGACGCTCAGAGAACCAGATGTCAATCCAAGTAACCAAGGAAATGAGACCACTCAGAGAGGACAGCAGGTCTCCTGCAGGCAGGGTGTGCTTGATTTGACCAGACAGTCAAATGTGGCGACCAAGGCATCTTCATTCTAGGCAAACTCGGAATCCAGAGTGCAGAATCAAACTGCATTGTCACAAATAGACAAGTTCCCTTGGCACAAGTTCAGAAAGGCAGTACCTGCAGATGAAGCCCAAGCTGTTTCATTGAAGAAGGATCGGAATTCAGCGAGAAATTCACCATGACCGGTTCGTTCCTGTCATAGAGGGCTTTCTCGGAAAGAAAACTGAACTTGAAAGCCACCTTAGACCATTCTGTGGCGAACTGTGAAGGAGTGCAAGGTGCACTGGATGATGAATCACCTGCAAAATTTGGCATTTCCGCCGTCTGGATAGTCGCAGTCTGGGTTCACCAGTAGATAGTGTAGCCGCAGTAGCAGGAGGTGCTGTAGGAACTGGTGCTGCTGTGGGTAGCCAACAATTGCTGCAAGATGTTGGTGAGCTGACCAAGTTGCTGGCCCTGCACAGCAATATGCTGGAACTGCTGAGCCATGATGCTGGTGAGATCAGCCAGTTCAGGGAGCGGAACCTTGATGGGATCCATGACCGGATCTTACTGTCAGGGTCAGGGGTAGTGGACCCACCAGGTCACTCCACAGGCGCGACTTTGCTTGCGGTGGTCGCCAAGGCGAGGTGCAGAATCGGAAGGTAGAGACTGAGTCGTGGTCAGATAGATGGTCAGGACAGGCGACACAGGATCAGAGTCGGGAACAAGGCAGAAGGTCAGGACAGGTGGCAGAGAATCAAAGTCTGGAGCAGATAATCAGAATAATTCCAGGAACAACACTGGAACGCTTTCACAGGGGAACATGGCACGAAGCACAAAGGGACGGGCAATTTATCAGGGCAGGTGGTCGGTCAGCGCGAATCATCAGCGCGCTGGCCCTTTAAATCTTACAGAGCCAATGCGCGCAGCCTAGGAGGTGGGGAGGCACGTGCTGGAGCGGAGGGACTGCCGCTGGAGCGAGGAAAGGTGAGTGAGGCTGCAGCCGGGCTCCAGCCGCACTGGGAGGCATACTGGTGCACCAGCGACCCAGGACATTGGGTTAATGGACAGGCCCTGTAGTCTCACAGAGACTTTAGGCTGTCATGGTAATGGCTCCAAGTCAACTGACCATGGATGTTAGTGGTGGGTGCTGCAATTTGCAGAAAACACCCGGTGTATATGCAACGTTCTCATCCCATGACCTCTCTTCATCCATCCTTTATGGCACCTTGACCTATCACAGGTCACATGTCTTTAACGTTAAACAGGCCAGCCATTCACCTGGGTATATAATATACTTTGTGCTTTCGTTACCTCTACCTGCGTGTCTCATCAGTGTTTCCACACCTTTGGACACTCCGGACCAACGGCTCACCTACGGCTCACATCTCCTAACTCCTGTTTGGTCACTTTCTATTTCGCCTGTCCAACTCTTAGCCATCTGCTGAATTTAAATGTCTAAACATCTTATGTCTATGTTCTACATGCGTCTTATCTCCACCCCAAGGCATCTTAAGGTAACTTCCATAGATTTGTAGAAAGGATTCCAGGAGTCAGGTTCAGCCCATTGTTTACTATTCCTATATAAATGTAGGGAGGACACTTACCTGTCCCCTTTCTTCCCACAGGTGTGCGGTGGTGACTTCTATCGCAGATGGAGAGACTCGGACGTTTCAGTGTAACAATATGGTCGGGAGATACGTCAATATCGTTTTGACTGGAAAAACTGAATATCTTCACCTGTGTGAGGTTCAGATCTTTGGAGAAAACCTTCCGCGGTCTTTCTCTTGCACAGTATAGTAACGATGGACGATCACTTTACTTGTATCTACAAGATATCATGAAATAAAGGCGTCCACTGATACAACGATTGGTGTGAAATTTTTGTCAGATCTAAGGTTGAGCAGGACAATTCCTTTCTGTGGTGAGGACCAGAGGACGTGTAGGAAACTTAGAGTCTAGACACGGCCCCAGGGGAAAATGTGTAACTCACTGATAGGAGAAATAAAGGAGTCTATGAGGTCAATGGGGCTCATTTAGTAAGGGTCCGAACGCCGCACTTACGTCGGGTTTCCAGAATATTTATGTTTTGCGGCGAATTGCCCCAGGATTTTTGGGCACGCGAGCGGAATGTTGCACATCGGTTTCCATCTTTCACGCGACAGGCGTGGCCCTCGGGAAAACCTGACGGATTCGGAAAAACTGCAGAATTTTTTTTTTTAAAAATTGTGTTGCAAAAATAGCACTCACATACACCGGAACGAAGGAGGTGAATTCCAGCGAACTCCGGCGGACTTCAGTGCAGCAGCGACACCTAGTGGACATCGGGCGCACGACCTTAGTGAATCCCGGCAGAACCCGAATCAGCGTCGGAGAACGCGCCGCTGGATCGCTAATGGACCAAGTAAGTAAAACTGCCCCAATATGTAATCAATGTCCGAGCCTTTACCAAGCCTGCAACCTGCTGATTGGCCGAATGCAAGAAGTTTTTAAAGGAATTAAACGGTCATTTAAATCCAGAGAGAGAATATCAAACACCTTATACATGGGGCGTGCAATACTCTTCTGTCGGACTTTGCATGATAAATGTAGTGCACAATCCAACTGTGCACCGGAATGGCCATTTCAATTACGAAATTTGTAAACCATGATAAATGCAGTGCAGCCGTAACACCGTGTATAAGCCGAGGGTGCCCCCGTAGTATATAGCCTGCCCCCAGTAGTATATAGCCAGCCCCCAGTAGTATATAGCCAGCCGCCTGTAAAATATAGACAACCCCCAGTAGTATACAGCCAGCCCACAGTTTGCCAAGCACATAAAAACTTACATACTCACCTTCGGGCGGTTTCGATGCTTGATGCAGCTCCCCAATGCTCCGGCCCTGCGGCTCCTCCTCTTTCTTCTCTATGCTGTATTAGCCGGCATAGCTGCATCCACGCGATCTGCCTGCCTGCACAAACTATGACATCAGAGGCGACACCGCTGCATCATAGTGTGCACCAGGCCGGTAGATCGCGTGGCCACGTCTCTGCTGGCTAATACAGCATAGAGAAGACAGAAAAGGAGCATCGGAGTATTTTATTTTTTTTATTGACTCGTGTATAAGCCAAGGTGAGGTTTTTCAGCAAATTTTTTGTGCCAAAAAACTTGGCTTATACAAGAGTATATACGGTAGATTGAGAAAAGGCACATTTGGAGTTATTCAGAGCAGAAAGGAGCTGCAAACACTTGATTAAATTAAACAACTTGCATGAGGTCTTTATAAATGCGACACATTTTCAGTACTAGGATCTTCTTTGAGCTTAAAACTTACATGTTCAAAGGGTTTGATCAACAAAAGGTGTAATGCAACTACAAACAATTACATCCAATATAATGGCTGTGGAAGAAAAATTAGAAAAAGAACTTACCTGCAAAAGAACGAGGTACAAAAGAATATATTAAAATATAACTATACACAAAAAACTAAAATATACTAATAAACTATTGCAATATAATAAGAAAAACATTACCTGTAGTCGTAATATAAGTAACGTACTGAGAAAAATATCAGTAGATAATAAGGAGAGCGATGGTAACTGACATAATCAGTACTTGCATCAAAGTCAGTTTATGTATGACACGCACATGACAGCCGCGGCTCTTAGAATCGCATCACTCTTCACTTCCATGTGCACTTACATAGGCCAACTTCCCCAAATAAGCGAAGCGGGAACGCAGGTAACTTTTGTGCCAGCTCGAAAGGACCGAGCTGAGGGTCAAAATCCCACTATAAAAGCAGGAGTGGATACAGAACACACAGGACATGCAAGTATCCCATTTACTGGTCACTCTTTTTACACTGACATCAGATGATTCCATAGATTACGACAGAACCTGTTCTGTTAAACGCGGATACATGTGGAAAGCCCCCCAAAAGAGTGGAGAGGGTGTCAGCAGTAATTCTGCGTTGACGTCTGCTTTCAATCGGTCAATAATCCATCACTATTGCTAAAGCCAAAAATAAACAGGAGTTGATCCAGAACAGAGATGAGCAGTAAATGGGATGCTTGCATGTCCTCTCTGTTCTGTATCCACTCCTGCTTTTGGCTTTCAATCCTGAGGCTTTTCATTCCTTCTGACAGATGAAATGAAGGGGAAAACCAAACATAGTGGCAACATCATAGATTGGTGGGGGGTGAAAACAGCATTATGGAAATCACAGGGTGTTCCAGGGAGACAGCGGTCAGTTGGCAGCATGAGTAGGCCGCAGAGTAGCACAATGACAAATTATGGAGGTGGCGGAAACATGGTAAGCCAAAGAGCGACCCAATGATAAGAGTGTGGAGGTGGTGGCAGCAGCAGGAGCCCACAGGTGGCAGCAACATGGAAAGCCACATAGTGGGCCAATGATAGATAGTGGAGGTGGCGGCAGCTGCAGGAGCCCACATAGCCAAAAGCAGAGGAGGCCACATTGTGGCACAATGGAAAAGTTTGAAATTAATTTGCAGTTGAAATTTTCCATTTAAATTTAAAGATTAGAGATGCCACATCCATAATACATTACAGTTTTCCTGAAAATATTAGGCCTTTGCCAGAAAAGAACTGCAAAGGTGGCACCAGCAGCATGAGGTCAGAGGTGTGGAAGTGGCGGCAACATGGTAGGCCACAGAGTGGCACAATGATATAGTGTGGAGGTGGCGTCAGTAGCACCAGGAGCCCACATAGCCCACAGCAGAGGAGGCCACATTGTGGCACAATGAGGAAGTTTAAAATGAATTCGAAGTTGAAATTTTCTATTTAAATTTGAAGATTAGAGATGCCACATCCATAATACATTACAGTTTTCCTGAAAATATCAGGTGTTTCCCAGAAAAGAACTGCAAAGGTGGCACCAGCAGCAGCAGCATGAGGTCAGAGGTGTGGAGGGGGTGGCAACATGGTAGGCTGCAGAGTGGCACAATGATAGAGTGTGGAGGTGGCATCAGGAGCAGCAGCAGGATCCCGCAGAGAGGCACAATGATATTGTCAGCACCTGCCCAGCAACTGCACAACCACCGGTTAAGACTGAACTAGATATCACAGGGGACTGAATAAATTAATCAGCCAGGAGTCCAGGCTAAACTGGGCACTTATAGGAAACTAGGCTCTGCCTCAGGTGGATGGAGCAAGCAATTACAGGTCCAGAGTATTAACTCTTGCAAGACAGAATCTGAGGGGGTGTGGCAGACATAAAAACAAACATTCAGGGCGCGTTCACACGTTGCGCTTTGGTTGCGTTTTCATTGCATTTTAAAACGCATTGCAACAGCTGAGGAGAGGTGATTTGCCTAATTACATTACTATTTACATGTGTTAGCAGGATACACGGGGGGTCCGAGGCAGGCTTGGCAGGATACACGGGGGGGTCTCAAGGCAGCTGGGCAGTGATACCGGGGGGTCTCAAGGCAGGCTGGGCAGGATACACGGGGGTCCAAGGTAGGCCTGGCAGGATACAACACGGGGGGTCCCGGTCTGCAGATCCCGGGCCAAGGTTGGATACGGCGGCCAGGCAGGCTTGGGATAACGGGCGTCCAGGCAGGTGAGGTGGCACCGGGGGGGGGTCAAGCTTGGACTGGTAGTCGTGGGTCCAAGAGCTTGGTGGTACGGGGGGGGGGGGGGGGGGTCCAAAGCAGGTGGCGATCGGTGGGGGTACCAAAGCGTGCGGAGACGAGGGGGGTCCAAGGCAGGCTTGGGCAGGATACACATGGGGGGTCCAAGGCAGGTTGCAGGATACACGGGGGGGGTCCAAGGCCGAGGCTTGGCAGGATACTGGGGCGTGGGGTCCAAGGCAGATGCCTTGGCAGGATACACGGGTGGAAGGGGGGTGCAAGGCACGCGTGGCTGATCCGGGGGGGGGGCTAAGGCAGGGCTTTGTGGATTGGATACGGCGGGGGGGGTCCAGCCCGGAGGCTTGGCAAGGATACGCGGGGGTCCCCATAGCGCAGGTTGGCTGACAGCTGGGTCCAGGCAGTTGCAGTACTGGGGGGGGGTCCAAGGCAGGCTGGGCATGATCCGGGGAAGGGGGGTCAAGGCAGGCTTGGGCATGGATAAGCGGGAGGGGTCAAGGCAGCTTGGTGGTATTCCGCGGGGGGTTCCAGGCCAGCTTGGCAGGTACCGGGGGGTGGGGTAGGTCCGGCGGGCCGTGCAGATACACGGGGGGACGGGGGGTCCAGGCAGGCTTTGCAAGACAGGGGCCAAGCGGCTTGGGGATCAATCGGGGGGGTCAAGGCCGGCTTGGAGCAGGGATGCGGGGGTCCAAGCATGGCTGTGCAGGATACATGGGGGGTCCAGGGCAGGCTTGGCTAGATACACGGGGGGTCCAGGTAGGCTTGGCCAGGCTACACAGTGGTCCACGGCCGGGTTGGAGGCTCCCCGTGTGAACTCCCCAGGCAGGCTTGGCAGGCTCCACCGGCGGTTCCACGGGTACGTGTGGGCTGGGTGCTATGTGAGTCCCTGCCCAGGTAACTGCATCGCACCACCTCCCTGTACGCTCCTCTCAATGGTTTTTTCACCTGACAGGGTACTAAAAATAGGAGGCTTTAACTTGGCGGCCTACCACACATAGCCAGCCCGGCGTCCCCGGCTCTACCTGGGCTCTTATAGGACTCGGCCTGCCTCAGGTGGCAGGAGCAAGTATTACGTTCCGCGATTACCTCTGCCACGCCCGATCTGCGGGGGTGGCCGAAGAAACACAAGACTTAAGGACAGTTCACCCAATCCCCAGCATTCCGCCATTCCCCATCTTTTACATTTTCTTCCTTTTAGTAACAACACCACAGTGCGGAAAAGGGAGGCGGGCGCGCGCGGACAGCGGTCGGTATGCCTTACAAGTCCCCTCAACCAATGTTCTGCCCATCTGCCCCCATTTGTGGGCAGCGGAGGGGGTTCACCTTTGGATAATGCCGACCTTTCTCATACAAGGTACAAGTGGTACAACCCCACGAAATTTCACTGTTCTGTTATACTGAGCCGATTTTCCCCCCCCCACTGACACTTAGATGCCTTCTCTACCTTCTAATAATGACCCCGCGCAGAAGAACGCCACCCGGATGTGGGCGGCATCGCCAAATTGGAGGGAAAGAGAGGGGGAAGAGGGTGGGGAGAGTCGGGGAATCGAAATTGTGCTCCCCTCCCGAGCTCAGGTCTCGGTAGATTCGCACTCCGTGCCGTCAAGTCCACGTAGTGGGGAGATGCACAAAAGAAAGGAACCAGTGGAAACCATGTTTTCTGAGAGCGGGCGTCGTCTTTGGATTGACGTGCAGTGTTTTGGCACGCCTTGACAGATATAGTGTGGATTCGGTGGCCATCAGAGTAGCCGAAGGAGCCTACAGGCCGACGGGCACACGGTGCCGCTTGGGTCCGTTCATAATGCGACGTTAGACACATTGGGAGGCCTCGGCCGTGAACACGAAACTATGCGTTTCTCTGGAACGTATGTGCGTTTGGGCCAGGACCCGCCTCGGTGGGAAGAGTAGCTGTTATTGAAGGGATCCTAGTGGTAAGTTGTGACCGCGCCCAAAGGGTGGCATCCAATGTACTATAGGGGGAGGGTGGCTTAAGTAAGGCAGCAAGCAGCAGTTAGCCACAGAGTGGACAATGATATAGTGTGGACGGTTGGCATCAGTAGCAGCAGGAGCCCACAAAGTGGCACAATGATATAGTGTGGCACCGGTGGCATCCCGTAGCAGTTAGCAGGGGCCCACAGACTGGACACAATGTTAGTTGAGGTGGCGGAAAATACAGTACCTGGTAAGATGGTAGGAGGCAGATGGAGCAAGCAAAACTGGAAAGCAGATTTGTGGATCAGGCAGGTGGCCGCATCAGAAATAGTCCTTCGGCAGAGGAAGGTAGTTAGACCCAGACTCATTTCTCCATGTTGGTGATCTTATCTGATGCCTAAGGCACTTGTGAGTTGAAATCCTGGCCGATCAAGCCTGATTCATCGTGACAAAGGTCAGTCTCTCACATTAGCTGGCAAGAGGGTTCTCTGGGGTAAAGATGGCCCCCGCCGCACTGCCCACACACGCTCTGATTGCCACATAAATGGTCGGGCAGGACAGCTTCTTACTGCAAATTCGCTAGTTGCGACACGCATCAAGTTGGCGCCCTGTTAGTCCATGGGTCATCTACCTGAGTGGTAAAGTGCTGTCCAAGTAGGCCCCATCCCCCCTATGCGTGCAGGATCCTGCTCCATGTTTTCTTGTGGTGGAGGTACCCTCTCGCATAGGAGGCGTGAAGGAAGTTGCTGGAAGTGCTCATTCGGAATCGTTGGCAGTAGTACGTGTGCACTGTATTTCCCTATAGTATTGCCAAGTTGTTCCTCCCTCTCTGCAGCCTGGAACAAAGTCACCTAGTGTGAGCAGTAGCGAGGGTCCAAGAGGGTGTGCTTGGCTTTCGTAAGAATGGCTGAAGTGATGCGGTTTCTGCCCATTGTTAGATGTTTTGAGATGGGTGGAGGACTTGAGGAATCTGTTGACATACCAGATTGAACGCGTGCTCAGCAGTGCGCATGGGGCCATCCCTCCTCGGTGCAATTCGCAGTGTCTGTTCACCATGGTTCCGATTTTAGTTGTCGCCGGAGAAAAGCACACATGATTCTCTTGATGACGCGGAGCAGTTCCTCACTTGTGTGATTTCGTTCGCCCAGGCCAACAGGTTGTAGAATGTGTGCCCTGCACATGTGATGTGATGGAGCAGCACTTGTGGGGCTGGGTGGTGGTTGTGGAGAGAAGGAAGCGAGGTGGATACTGGCGCGGAGCAGCCAGTTTGACAAGGGAGGAGGGATGACCGGAATCTCTGTGGAAGTTGTTGGTGTGGCTGGGGGCGAGCAGACTTCACCGTGAGCTGTAGAAAGGACATGTACAGGCCCTGACTTAGTTTGAGCCCACTCGTCCATGCTGCGGTGCCCTTGGCAGAAATGATAAGCTTCAAGCGATGCGCACCGTCTGTGGTAACATTGGTGGGGTGGCATGCTTTTTGGAAAAAACTATGCGGCTTGGACAATTTCCATTCGTGTTTGGGAACAGACATAGTTCCCAATAGGGTTCAGATGTCCACGACTGTAAAGGGTGGGACAGCAGTTACCAATACCTGGACAGCGAGCATGGTCAGCCTTGCACTATAGGATGGCTGGGACGCATTCGTGTCTCTTTGTAATCGCTCTTTACAAGACTGCTGGCGCCAGCATCAGCACAAGGAGCAGGTGCATAGGGACCGGAGAGATGATGTCAAGGAAAAAGTGATTGGAGCCACTTGATGGCTGAAATGGCATGTGTTGCACTAGGTTCTGCGTGCGTGTTGCTTGCAGTGCGCAGGATATGGCTTCAATTGTTCACGGTTTTACAGGCCTTGATAGTGACGCGCAGTGATGTTGACGCCGGGCCATGGTGCCTACGGTATCGTGAGGCTTACACTCTTTTACTTTGCCCGGCAGATTTCTACACAATACACCCGCTGGCTCCCTCATCGGCCACCCACGAGGGTGTTATTTACTGCCAAACTCTGCACTAAGCTGAGTACTTAACACCGCTTCCTGAGCCCCTGTCCACTGCTTACGTTGACTTCCCAACAGCGGGGTTTGGTCCGTGGCCCGTTTGGCTCCGTGCTCACACACTGCGCCACCTGTGACTCACGACACTGGAGCGACTATCACAGTAGCGACTACTTCTTGGCCTGCCCTGCTGCTACGCGCAAGCTGACTATTTTCTCGCCCGCGGATGATTAATCCTTGCTTACACCCGGCTCACATGTTCGATAGGCGACATCATTTCATCAATTTTGCATTCCTTCATGCTGCTCATATCACAGTGTCAGTATGTACACCTGCTACTGCATGAGTAGAGGGAGTCTTCCCCCATTTTCACTGCACAAGCATTGCTGACTGTCTCAACAACACTTTGTCCTCGCGGGACTAGTGGCGCTGGCACCAGGAACATAGCGTATGCCCTCTCTGCTTTGCGGGAAAGGAAAGGAGCAGAGCTCGGTGGGCAGGTAGGGCGGCCTGACCGTGCTTCCTGGGCTGCCCTAGTTGTTTATCTCTGACAAAATCCATGGAAGCTCTTGCTGGGGTTGGTCAAGTATTGGAGGAAGGGGCATTGTCAACCAATACGACCACCTGTTTCACTTCCCCCTGCGGAAACCACATTTGTAGAGGACCACCGAGTATTGGCCTCACCAGAGGTTCCTCTGTGCGCCGTCCTTACTGTGCTCCACCTCTGCTGCTCCACTGCCACCCTTTTCTGGTTGCTAGTGGTTACATGTAACCACGTGGACTTTGACATTTTGTTGCTCTCAACACCTCGTACAACCCGTTGGTTTGAGTCTTTGCTTCTAAGCTACCCACACCTGGACACCCGGGCATTGGAGCACGAAACCTCACTTAACAAGTATGTGGATTTTGACCACTAACACATTGCCTTTCACTTACGCACCAAAAGTATTGTACTGCGGTTTATACCGCTCCCCACACCCAGGACACCTGGATTTGGAGCAGAACTGAGTCCGAACATACTGTGGACTTCCCCGTTTTCTTCCTCTTTCATCCAGCTCCCCAAAAACGACCTGACGGATGTCGGGGTTAACAGATCCCCCAACCGACCCCACTCTTGGTAGATATAATTCACAAACAAAGACAGTACAGTAGAAGCAGCTGGGACGCATACAGGACGCACGGCAGTGATGTGAGTGCCGGGATTCGAAAATGGCTGCCCTTTTAAGTGCTTTGTGAATAACAACCTGGCTCGGTCATTGATAGGTTACAGGTATGCACATGTGACTCGAGGGGTGTTCCTTTTCTTCCCAGGATAAGGCGACAGAGCGCCCCAGTACATGTTGCAACCCTCACGTCCATTTTGGTTATAAGGCGGAGGAGAAAAAACTTTGTTCCCACGGATCCACCGCACACTTCGGCTTGGTGCCGAACTCAAAAGTTTCCAAAACCTTCTAACCAAAGTTTAGCATCGTTATGAAAATCCGATCCTCGCCCTCTCTTAACTCTCCTTCGGTAACCGCGTATGCCCTCTTAAGGGTCGGGCCGCTGTCATGGTTTGCCCGATAATAGTACGCGGACATTGAGCTTCACGCTTTTCTGCCTGGGGTGGGGAGGGTGGGACAGCGGGCGGAAACTGCATTCTCCATGTCTGGAAACGTGGGCATTAGGGAGCTGCTGCTTCCTAAAGGGGGGGTGACTACCTAACTGGTGAATTTGCTGATTCCCTGGGGGGACCGGGGCAGCAGGAGATGGATGTGAGTCTGGGCAGGTGAGACGAGGGCTTCTATTGTGCTCTGGCGGTTTTGGGGCCTGGGAGAGGAGGGTTGGGGGGTTGCTGCAGGATCGTGGGCTGGGGGAGACAAAAAAATCTAGGGACATAAAGACGTCGCCTTGTGATTATCCCAGGAGGAGAGTCGGGCCGGACCGCGTTGGTCCTCTTCTCCGGGGGAGCGGCAACTTGGGCGGGAGGCAAGGGATTCTTCTTCCCACACTCCCTGTCCTGTGGTTCCTTTGGGAATTATGGGCTGCAGCGGTATGGTGTGCGGATGGGGCACACGGCCACTTTCTTGCTGTCCTGGGCCCCTGGTACTTGACACAACCTTCCTGTCAGCGGGTCTGGGGCTTCCTGCTCTTATACGTGTTACAGTTGACTCTCTCCAACACCGCGCCAGACGTCTGAGACGGGAGATAATCAGTGCGTCAATAGGTGGTGAGTTGCTGCAGTAAGCCCTTCCGTTAGGTTACCACATGTATACCCCCATAGTTTACCATAGTTTACCATAGTTTCCTCCATAATATACCGATTTACACTTGTATAAATCTTTTTTGCTACACAGGTGCTGATTGGCCCTTCAAATAATAAGACTTGGCAGCAGGGTCTAGCAGAAAAGCTTTCCGCTGTACTAACCTTATTTATTTTCCCGTCTGATTTCTCCAGAAGATTGTATGGGAACGTCGATCCCTTGTGATTTGTAAATATTTTATGTGATGACACCATATTTAAGATTTAATATCTATCATCTTGGGTAGTAACCGTCTTTGTTTGTAAGTGATGGGTATGTTTAGACAGGTCATAAGTGACCTCTAGACTTTTAGGGCAGGGGTAAGGAACCATGGCTCGGGGAGCCAGATGTGGTCTTTTGTTGGTGCATCTGTCTCTCAGGACGTCTTTAATAAAATATGTGGCTACTTTGTGCATCATAGATGATCACTGGACAGATGGTAGCGATGTTTACCGCTGCTCTACGTCATTTGTCGACCCAGGTGGCCATTGCCTTGAGTCCTGAATCAAGAGATGGGCGTGGGAGAACGATAAGGATTGGCTGCATAGAGTGCCCGGTAAGGAATATTCTTTTTTTTTTCGTGACCACCTATCTATTGGGGGGCTGTGCTGTGGTACCTATTACAGGGGGCATGTACTGTGGCTACCTATCTACTGGGGTATTGGCTGGGGCTACCTATATATGGGAGGCATGTGCCTGTGATACCTAATATAGCGGGCTACCTTATACTGGGGGCAGGTGCTTTGTGGCTACCTATATACTGGGGGCCATGTTGCTGGTGGCTGACCTATTACTGGGGGCCATGTGCTGTGGACGTTATCACTGGGGGCCTGTGCCTGTGGCTCCACTATTAATGGGGGCCTTCTGCTGTGGCTATCTATTTAATGGGGTATGTGACTGGGATTTATGGAAGTATGTGGTGGGGTCCGGGTTGAGTAATGAGCCCCTGATTCCACATCTGCGAAACAATAGTAGCCCCCACAGACCCTGGGGACGGATCTAAGTGGGCCCGGTTCTTCACAGAGCCTGGCCGGAGCAGGCTGATTGCTGACAGGTTGTACCCCCAGGTCGTTCCAAGCGCGACTTTTCACGGTGGGCAGTTAGGTAAGGTAAAGGTCTACTGGCCCGTCCGTGGTAGAACCAGGGGACAGTCCAGGGCAGGCGGCCAGATGCGTAAGGTCGGGACACGGAGCCAGAGGTCCGGGCTGGCAGGAGGAGCCGAATAGACAGGTCTGGGGGTCGTCCCAGGAGGTTGCACTTGGCAAGGGAAACACTATGAAAAAGTTTCTCTTAGGCATGAAGCACTGAGATCGTCTGGAATGCTGGGAGTTGCGGGTTCTTTATAGGCGCGCGGATAGGAGCACCCCTCCCGTGATCCACCAGCCGGAAAGCGTGCCGGAACGTGGTTGAGTTGAGGTACGCTCGGGAACCCGGGGGGCTCGGGTGTGACGTCGCTCGTACGATTTTGGGACGACTTATCTACTGGGGGCATGTGCATATGGTACGGCTCTTACAGAATGAACCATTTAAAAATATGTGGGCGTTATGGCTCTTTCAGCCAAAAAAAAAAGGTTCCTGACCCCTTTCTTTAGGGATATTTACTTTCGTGGTATAATTTCATATACCACTTATGTAGCGGATCTAGTCTTCCTCTGCTATTTTTTTGCTTGTAGCTAGATTGACTGGACCATTCATCAATATACACCCTCGCTACCGGCCCGTCGAGCTCCCTCGTGTGACACTGTATGTTCATTGTTACTGGAAGTGGCTGCCCTTCTCCCTTCCATTGGGATTTATCTTTCCTTGACCTGTTTCTGTCCCCACAGTGATTTCCTACGGGATAAATAAAGTTTGTGGTCGTTCTATAAATCGCTTCGTTCTTCTGTCAAGCTCCATCCTACGTGTTCATCGGATATTTCGCTTGCATTAAGGCTCTAATGGCCGACCCCAGTACAGGAGAGAGAACATCCATCTACTAATATACTTCCATCTAATACAACCTGAGCCAGGTCAGTACGACATGAAGGTGCAAAGATGGAGCCCAACACCAGGACTTGTATCTCCTCATCTGTAAGAACAATGGATGATACATCTGTAACACTATTCATAGCAAAGTCTTCCCCAATGGAAATCTGTAAATTTATTACCTATTGTTCTTATAGATTCCCAGATAGCAGTCTGGTCCTGAGCTGTGCTCCGGCATGTCATACTGACCCGGTTCTGGCTGTTATAGCAGTCACTGTATGTACTAGGGATACAGTAACCCCCTATTGTCCTGCCTAATATTCATACTAATCCGCTCTTCAGAGCAATTCAGCCACAAATAAAGTTTAAAAAAGAGCTGGTTCCTTGCCAAAGAAGCCCCTGAGTCCTTGGGGCTGTTGCACATTCTCATGGTCCAGAACTCTCCTCTTCTCTTCTTCTATTTTCTAAATGCAACATCCCCCCTCCACCCAGGACCTAGCCTATTTGGGATTGGGGAAAGATGAATTCCCTTTGGTAAACTCCCTTTGAGTGTCTGGCTGAGTGCGACCTAGCACACGTCTGGGTCATGGTCTCTGGGTAGCGGAGGATCAGGTATTGTCCACAGCCGGGCTGGTATCTGCAGGTAGGTGTTCAATATCTCTCCCTGGGGCACTCCAGATGTAGGTGTAGGGATCTCTGGCCAGGTGGTAAATGGGGCCCCTGAAATTATGCAGCTTTAGGCCCAGATCACACATAGACAAGGGATTTCAACCATAAAACTCTGTTTGTTTATTCTTGAACACGGCAAAGGCCACAGCAGCAGGAACAATTCAACTGGTTCAAGGGCGCTGGTTGGATGGTGTTTGGTAGAGGTTGCTCACAGCCTGGTATAGGTGGCTTCAGGCTGGAGGTGAGCGGCAGCAGCAAGGTTTTAGTAGACTTTGGCATATGGCTCAGAGTTGCTGAGGCCTGATGGCTGCAGGCCATGAGGTGAGTGCCGGGCAGCAGGCCTCAGACACATCCTATCATCAGGAATCAATCTCAGAACTCCTTTGCAACTTTCCAGCCACTTTATAACCTCCCTCATGAGGTGGTAAGCTCATTATCCAACCAGCACCTCTGTATAATATACAAACAACAATACATTTGATTGGTTAGAATAATTAACGCTCATTCTCAGGAAGATCGTAAGCTGCTGCAGTACCATTTATAGACACTTGAGGTTGATCAGGCTAAAATATTGCTATGACATCTATGGGGATCTTAGTTTTATAATACACTGCATAGGCAGGGGTATTGCACAAACACTGGTCAGCGGTGTCTCCATTGTGAGCACGAGTTGACTCTGGAGGCTGAATCTGCTTACTCAACTGACCTAGTTTGATCATTTAGCGTCACTAGGACATGCACGGAGGGAGCACCTGTAGAAGCTTCTCCTCATTACTGAGCCTCACTTCATTTTTGAATTGATGAAAATGGTAAACTGCCTATATCACCTGGGCTGACCATCCTTGTGTATCGGGTCCCTCTATTAGGTGGCATACTGGTTATTGAGGCTGTAAATGCTGTTTGCCATGTTTATTACAGATTTCTTATAATACAAAATCCTCTGCTTCATCTTCGTGGATGATCTAGCGTTTTAAGGTTTATCTCCAATGCGGCTGAATAGAAGTACTGGGAGATCTTGGTTTATGACTATGGTACAGATGAGTCTGGAGAAAGGGGGGACCCATCCTCATGAACTAAAAACTAGGATGGGGGGGATATCATAAACTCACAAACCAGACCCACTGGGCAAGCAGGACCCTCTACAGAAGCTAAATGTATCCATGTGCCCTATCAGTTTTGGAGAGCTGCACCCATAAGCAGACTATTCCCAGGCCCATCACTATATCGCCCTTCAAACAACCCACCCGACCGGGAAGCAGAAGGAGGAACTAGTTCCCCAATCCTAAAAGCTCCAAAAAAGGTCAAGCACCAGCCAGGATGTCGACCAATCTGGTGTCCAATCTGGATACCAGTCTGTACCAAAAATGGCACCAAAACCGAAAGAACCAGCCACAACAGTGACAACTCAGCAAAGTGACAACAAAGACAAATGCCACATAAAAACCCTGCCCATGGGCATAACCCTGCACTTGAAAAACCAACAAGCCCAGAAGGGACTGCATCTGACGCAGTGTCGACTTCTTGGCAGAGTAAAAACCATCTACTAATCCCAAGAGCCACTCAAGCTTATCCCTAGGCAACCAAAACACCATTGCCTCAGAATCGAGCTTGAAGCCCAAGAAAGAAAGAACTGTGCACGGGCCTTCTGTATTTTCAGATGAGAGAGGGACCCCAAAACGCGACATGAAAAATTGGAAAGTCTTTAAAAGAAGAGAACACACCGGAGAGTCGGCCAGGCCTACAAACAAAAAATCGTCCAAATAGTGCATGACCAAACGAAAACCAGTTTCTTAGCAGACCACCCACTCCAAAAAGGAACTGAAGAGCTCAATGTACCTGCAAGAGATGGAGCAGCCCATAGGAAGGCACATATCGTAGTAATACATGCCATCCACAGTGCACCCCAACAGTTGATAACAATCAGGGTAAACCGGGAGAAGCTGAAAAGCGGACTTAATATCCTAATTTGCCTTTAGAGCAAAAGGAAGACCGCCTGGTCAAACGAGACGTAAGACATAGACGCCTGCTCAGGAGAAATGCCATCGTTCACTAACAAACCCTTGGGTAAGGATAAGTAGTGAATAAGGCGGAACTTCCCTGGCTCCTTTTTTGGGACAACTCTGAATGGAGACCCCCACAAATTTGAAAATGGAGGAGACAAAAAGGGGCCCTCAATACATCCCTTTTTTACCTCCTTGGTATTCTTATACTGCAGGACATTCGGGTGTTCAGAGACTTCAAGTTACAAGAAAAAGAGGGAAAAATTAAACACAATAAAAAACCCAAACGAAAAACCCAAACAAAGCTGACCCGATCTCGCACACGTTCACCTGGGTCTTTGTGTTCGGACACTGGTGCCTTCCCCCCATGCCTGGCGGAAGCACCTGACAGCTGAATGGTTCCCTCTGGAGGAAGAACACTCATGCTTGTACTTACAAAGCCCATAGAACCTGCAGTGGTCATCATTAAAGAGCCAGCAGCTCCAGGACATCTAAGGGCCACCGGACTGTGGCTGGAACTGCTGGACTGCCTGACGCCCCCTGTCTGAAGGGGGGGATGTTGGGACACCATCAGGCAAAGCCATACATCGGCCTCCTTCACTCCTCAACTCATATCTGGATTCAATGCCAAACGCCTACGAAAATCTTCCGCATACAGCCACCAGGTGGATCCCCTGTGTGATTTATAGGAGGAATAAATAACATCCTGATAAACAAAAGGCTCATAGCAGCGCTCTAGATGCTTCTGCCCCATCACACACCCCAAAACAGAAAAGGCCTGTAGCCAATTGTTAATGGTCTTAGCGACCTTCGGCTTACCGTCCTGAGGCTGTGCCGCAACCACAACCTGTTCCCTATCCAGCGTGTGCTGTTCTACAGAAATGAGAGACCAAATGTCAACGTAACCATTAGCCCAAATCTTTTCCCGTACAGCATTCTCAATATGGGTCCCCAGGGGGCTAACACTGTAATACACGGAGTCTTTGTGGATCGCCGCTGCTGCAGGGGGAGCCAAAGCGGCCCCCGCAGCTGAGGGGGGCGGAAGTGGGGTACTTGTCAATCCACACCTTCAATGATGCTACAATATCAGAACCTACAGTAGAACCTTCACCAATGCCCCAAACACCCACATACTGAAACTTGGAGATGGCCGGGACTCCCCCACTAGCGCTGTCATGGAGGCGGCCAGGACCCCCTCATCCACCTGAGAAGGTGCGGGGGTATCTGAGGATGATTGGGCCGAGCTTACGTGGGAGCCCATTATACACTCGGCAGCACTCAGGGTAAGTAACCCAGAGAACCCACCCCCCACCTTTTGTTAAAGTGCCAGTAGTCCTGAAACATTTATTAAGGACTTCCCCTAAAAACGCAGCCTCCTGTCCCGGGGCACCTTCCCTATACGGCCAGGGGTACCCCACAGGCTAAATGCACACAAGATATGCACACACTTAGGACATGCGTATGACACCTGTGTGATCTGTATTTAAAGACTGTATAAAATACAGAAAGCTGGAAATGGTGTTATTGACTTCTTCCAGTCACCTAATTCTGTGTTACCTTTTGTGGTTCCTACTGCCGGAGCCTCTCATCCAAGGCTACTCTGTCCTTCCTTCTCAGACCTGTTGAATGACCCCTTCAGCATTGTAAGGAGGACAGAGAGAGGTTGCACTTTACTTCTTTGACTTTGTAGTTGGAGCTCGGCATTTCAGGATCAAAATTAGGTGTCTACATTGGGTTCATTACACTGAAGTGCGTCTGTGTCACTTGGGTGCATTGCAGTCTGGCCGGTGCTTCTGCTGCCCGGTGGTGGAAGGATTTTTCGTTGCGTAGAGTTTTCACATTCTAGTCTGAAGTGCATTGGTGGTACAACATGTAGATTCAGAGCTCTGAGCCAGTCATCCACCAACATGTCCAGAATATCACAATATGTTGTGACAAATTATGGAGCTTTTTTTGGAAAGTCAAGGTTTCCAGATTCTTTACCTCATATCCCTTAGTCCTTCGTCTTCCACTAGATCTTCCTGGTTTTAGGCGCTTGAGGTCCCATGGTCTTTGGGCTCATGTAGTTATGTGCCATCTGATGTGGGTTATTTCGTTGCTGATGTACCTGTAGATCAGTGGTTCTCAACCTGTGGGTCGCGACCCCGGCGGGGGTCGAACAATCAAAACACAGGGGTCACGTAAAGCTATCAGAGCCACGATTTTATAGCATTTTTTGGCACAAATACAATATTCTTGTACATGGTTTGGGGTCACCGCAACATGAGGAACTGTATTGCGGGGTCACAGCATTAGAAAGGTTGAGAACCTCTGCTGTAGATGAATCTAGAGAAACTTCTGCTGGAGCAAACACAAATAATTTTTCATTGAAAATATCTTCAGAAATATTGGGTTTTATATTGGGACACAAGAAATAAAAGTCTTTTTTCAGCTCACCAAACATCAGAGAAGCCAAATGGGGATCAGGCGCACGGAGTGAGAAAGTCGGGCCGCTCAATATGGCGTCAATGCCTAAAGATTAACTCTCCAAAGGAGTCTTGGCTTTTTTTCACCCCCATGTGCACATGGCCTTTTAAACTGTTGGATTAAATGTTAGTTTTTATGCCTTTTTATTCGTTTTGATTTTCATTTTTTGACTTTTTTCTATATTTCTTGGATCTTTGCTGGAGTTTTCCTCTACGTTTTTTTGTATTTATATTGGGACACAATACTCATAGATTTCATGGATATAAAAGATCCCAGGTTTCTTGTAGCTCTCATCACTCACACGTCTTCACTTACATTTGTTATTCGCTGTGGATTGTGAAGCTGCAGGACAATTGTCGTTACACAATGATTCATCTCTATGTACATAAGACTGGAGCGGCCCAATGACAATTACTGCCCAATCCCTGCCCCGGACTGTATGGGGTGAGGACACCCAGGACTATATAAGAGGCTCCCATCATCTCTGGGGATACGGCTGGTGAATATTCCTATAGCAAGGTAAGATCTCCCTCATATAGTAACTATCACAAGACGTGCATAGTACCATAGGATGATGCCGGGATGTAGCAGAGCCGGGAGATCTATATGTCATGTGTGCATCTCTCATTATTGCCATGAAATTACTATAATGGCTCTTCCACTGGTTTATATCTGTATTCACCATTATTGCGGCAGTGTGACTACAGATAGAAGTCTAAAAATTAATTAAAAATGTAATGTAAATGGGAAGAGGGAGCAGGGAGGAGGAAGATGTAGAGGAGGCAAGGAAGGAGATCCAGAGCCCTTAGACCGGAGGAGGGAGAATGCAGAGGGAGCAGGGAGGA
>WNYA01002664.1:1094-36523 GCA_019512145.1 Engystomops pustulosus | reverse complement strand
CCATTCATAATACACTTGCATGCTTGGCTTTGTGCCATTCCTCTTGATTTACCATAAACTTTTGGGTGCTCCACATATGTTATACTGATGATCAATGTCATTAATATGGGTATGTTCCTGTTTTCGATGTGAATGTCCAGCTTTACACATCTTTAAAAGGGTTGTCCCAAGAGTTCATATAATCTATTTAAAGAATTGGGCATAACATTCACATTATTGGTGGTCCAAATTCTGAAAGTCCTACCTAGAACCTGGTCCGGTTGCCCTTAATGAATGGAGTGACAGGCTGAGCATGCACCCTGCTGTCTCTGGGTCTGCTCAATGCAGTACTTGGAAAATTAAAGGGGTTGTCCGGAGGCATTCTTCCCAAAACGACTCCTCTCCTGACCACAGGAAGTGTGTGGTAATGCAACAAAGCTCTACTCCTCTCTATAGAGCCGGGCAGCAACATTGGCACAAACCATGGTCAAGGGTGGAGCTGTTTTTAGAAATTAGCTATGTTTTTCATGGTCTGGACAATCCCTTTAATGTAGTGGCAGGGTCATAACTGCCCAACATTCAGCTCTGTAAACCCTGCACAGAAGATTTAAGAGGACCGTCTTATTCTGTAACTTTTTATAATGAGATGATGGGAGCTGTCTGCTCCGTGTTGGTGCATGTTACTTGTCACCGCTCTCCGGCTTCATTCTGTGTGATTTATCCTCTATCGCTTCTTCTTGCCTCCGGGCTTAGCATGTTGTGTCTTGTCACACGGAGACAAGTAAATGATACTTGGGGATACTTGCAGGGAGCCTGTCATTCATCTACACACGGCGGCCGTGGTCAAGTTCCTCATTAAGCAGAGCTTGGGATCAGGTTGTCACTTCTGGGGAACGGGAAAGATAAGGAAAGCTTGGTCATACACATGATCCCGCTCGGTGGAGTAAAACTTTTTTTTTTCTGCTGATATAGAATATTTTTAACTTTTTTAAAAATTCTTATTCTTCAATTTTGATGATTGTTAGATGAGCAGAAATAATAACTTTAAGTTTAATTGGCAATGTGTGTGATCCCCACCACTCGGAGATGTGGTCGGTGAGCTTTATGCTTCTATACCACTGAAGTACTAGCCCCCCTCAAGTAGGGTATCAAATATCCTCTCTGGAATTCCTTCTTTTATTTCCCTATATAAAAATCTCCAAATTCATATTCAAATTAATTGCAAAGAGTCACTTTTAGGGGCCTGAAGAGGGAAGAAGCTCCTATCTTGGGCTCTATAGCTACTAGAGTCATTTTTGGTGTCAATTTAAAGAAGATTATCTCATCTTTCAAAAGGCAATCCATAATTGTTGTTTTTAGAACAATAGAACTGGGTTAAAAGTATAGATGGGAAATCCAGCTCACATTCCCACGTATATCTTTAACCCCTTAACGCACAGTGACGATGGGGAACGTCATGGTCAGCTGATCGCAGGGGCTCAGAAGAAGAGCATGTGGGATCTGTACAAGAGACCAGCTGTATGTCAATCTAATACAGGTTAATGGCAGTGGCCAGATATAGAAGGTCCATTCAGGGATAGTACCTATTAGGAACTTGCGCCATGATGGTTTAGCGCCCTAATGAGGCGCCGTGGTATTATGCTAAAACATCATGGTGCTAGCTACTATCCCTGAATGGACCTGTATTGGATTGTACATCTATATTGTACATTGTCACCTGTCTCCTGTTATTGATATACATTGCCACTAGCCCGGAAGCAATTTTGACATTTTATGGTCAAAATAAAAAAAATTTCAACTCTAACCCCCATGTTGCTTTAATTTTTGTGTGATGCTTAAAGGGTTAATAAGCTTACCAAATGCTGTTTTGTGTAGTGTTAGGGGTGCAGTCTTAAAAATGGGTCAATTTGGGGGGGGGGGGGTCTAATAAATAGGACTTATTGAATGATTAGCATAACATTTTAGAAATCCGAAAATTACTTGTTACTAAATTATTTGTTTTCACAGAATTTCCTTTTTTTTTTTTGTTTTTTTGTAAATAAGTGAAAAAAAAAATGTCAGCTAAAATATAGCATTAACGTGGTTTTATAGCACACGCAATCATGATGTGTTTTCAAATGACAATCTTCTCTTAACAATGGCACCTAAACCATGGTTCTAGATGTTATTGAGCCCAATTTATGGGTGTCTAAATTGAAGCTCTCCTCTAAAAGTGATTCATCAGTCACAAAATAGTGACTCTATCCAGCTTTTTTTCACATGACTTTGGAGGATATTTTTATATGTAAACTGATATAGGTTTAACATAAGGGAGGGAATTTTAGAAGGGACATTTCCTCTCCTACCTGAGAAGGCTGGTAGTTGAATGTGGTGACGGCTTCTCTTTAAAGTGAACCTGAAATATAATTTTAAGCTGTTGACAGGTCCCAGTAGCCTATTCAATGCTGATTTAAAAAAAAAAAAGCCTTTGTCAGCATTCTGAATACTGCCGATACTTTATAAAAGTTTAATTCACATTACCTTATTCCCTGCCAGCAGCATGTGGCGAGTCTGGGTTTGGGGGCAGCTGCAGCAGCCTGTGTGCCTTTGTCTCAATCCTCTCTCTCCTTCACACTCATCCTGCTTCCACCCCTCCTTTCTTCCCATCATGTGCATTGAGCGATGGTATGGAGCAGAGGAAGAATGCATGAGAAAACTGAGAGGGAGGCATACAGTCTACTTCAGGGAGCCTGGTAATGTGAAATAAACTTTTATAAAGTAGTGGCAGTATTCAGAATACTGACAAAGGATTTTTTAAAAATCTGCATAGCATCGGCTATTGGAACCTGTCACCTGCTAAAAATAACATTCCTGGTGCCAGTTTCACTTTAAGGCTTTGATACAATGTTAAAAAAATAGAACTGGTTTCTAAATGTTTATGATCTCTATGATTCTTTTCTTCGTTCATCGCTCCATTGTAACCTCCATGCTCCCTCACAATAAAAATTAAGTCTCTGTCAATAGCGAATGTGTTGGCCTGTATCCGCTGATTTTACATTTGCTGTAATGTTCTTTTTATGTAAATGTCAATAATGACCGCAGAGGATAGTTATAAAGATCAATCCACCATCGCTAAAGAGGAAAGGGAAATCTGAATGTCATCTGTAAATGATGTGCATTCTGTGTAATATATGTCTTACATCTTGTCTGGCCTATCAGCAGACATTGTAGGAATCTGTAGTCTAGTGTAATCTTCATTTCCATCCTCTTTGTGCTGATGAGTAGAGACCTAGCTGCTGGGGGAGAATTTTGATGGAGTTGGAAACTTGATAAAATGGACTGACTCCAGCCACACAAACAAATTTGGATTTAGGCCAGGGGTGAGCAATATTTGTCTACATGCCATATGGCCATACTGCTCAAATTTAAAGGGCCACATCGGTAACCAACAAAATGCACCAACAACCACAGTACAGCACAAAATGCCACCCAGATTTATAAATATCACATTACAGCAATAAATACCACCCCAGAGACCAAATACTGCACAACACAATATAACTCCAAGTATAACTGTCCACTTAGGAAGCCACACCAATTGACAATGCATTTCATAAGCAATTAGCAAGACGCACTCAATAAAGGAGTGGTTCTGCAGGTGGGGACCACAGACTACTTCTCAGTACCTATGTTTTGGTCAATTTTGAATGATGGTGGTGCTTTTACACTCGTGGTTGTATGAGACGGACTGTACAACCCACACAAGTGTTTCTGTTCTTCTAGGAAGAGAGAGAGATGGAGAACAGGAAGTGACATCTACTCCTGAGCCCTCCCTTCTCACATTTCCTCACTATACACCACCTACTCTGTTCTTTTAAAGTGGATCACTATCTTGCATCAGCACCTAAAATTCAGGAGTTATAGGTCCCCCTTTACACGGCCTAGAGGCTGGAGGCACTACCAGGAGACAGGCCAGTAAACCAGGAGACTTAGAGGGTGCTTTAGGAGGGCAGCACCCCATTAGCAGGACCGCTACCACCGCCTTTGTGTAAGGAGGAACAGGAGCAGGACTGCCAGAACCCTGGAAAGGGACCTCCACAAATGTGCATGTGTCTGCACCAACAGTTATATATGGACTCTGTGAGGATGGTTTAAGGGCCTGACATCCACAGATGGGGGTTGTGCTCACAGCCCAACACCATGCAGGATGCTTGGCATATGCCAGAGTACACCAGAATTGGCAAATGAGCACATGTGACGTGCCAGAGGCTGTAGACATGTTAGAGAGCCATCTGATGCCTGCAACATCCTTCATCATGACCTGTTTGTCAGTGAGTCAGTAATAATGTGGGGTGGTATTTCTTGGAGGGTCGCACAGCTCCCCATGTGTATGCCAGATATAGCCTGACTGCCATTAGGTATTGTGGACTAGGTATCCTCAGACCCCTTGTGAGACCATATGTTGGTGCGGTTGGCCCTGGGTTCTTCCTAATGTGGGACAATGCCCGGCCTCATGTGACTGGAGTGTGTCAGCAGTTCCTGCAAGACACTCCTTCCCAAGACATGAATCCGATGGAGCACATCTAGGATATCATGTCTTGCTCAATCCACCAACTGTCTGGGACTGTCCAGGAGTTGGCAGATGTTTTGGTCCAGGTCTGGCAGAAGATCCCTCACGAGGAGATCAACCGCAACCTCATCAGGAGCATGCTGAGGCATTGTAGGGAGGTCATACAGGCACGTGGAGGCCACACATAATATGAGCCTCATTAGGAGCATGCCGAGGGTTGTAGGTAGATCATACAGGCACGTGAAGGCCACACATAATACTGAACCTCATCAGGAACATGCTGAGGCATTGTACGGAGATTATACAGGCACGTGGAGGCCACACATAATACTGAGCCTCATTAGGAGCATGCCGAGGGTTGTAGGTAGATCATACAGGCACGTTGAAGGCGCACACTATAATGACCTCATCAGAACATGCTGAGGCATTGTAGGGAGGTCATACAGGCACGTGGAGGCCACACGTAATTCTGAACCTCATCAGGAGCATGCTGAGGGTTGTAGGGAGGTCATACAGGCACGTGGAGGCCACACATAATACTGAACCTCATCAGGAACATGCCGAGGGTTGTAGGTAGATCATACAGACACGTGGAGGCCACAGACAACACTGACATTCATTTGTCTTGTTTTACAGAGAGTACATCAAAGTTGGATAAGCCTGTAGTGTTTTTTTCACTTTAATTTTGTGGGTGACTCCAAATCTGGGCCTCCATTGGTTAATCAATTTGATTTCCAATGATATTTTTTTTTGTGATTTTGTTGTCAGTACATTCAAGTTTGTACATTTGTACAAGTATTCAATGAGAATATTTGATTCATTCAGATCTAGGATGTCATTTGAGTGTTCCCATTTAAAATATCACATTTTGTAACCCCTTATTTTTTTTATTTGGTTCCTCTGTTATTCCTCTGGGAAATTTAAAGAGAAATTCGCAACTTGGTGGGGCATTTAACTTAAAGGGACTATGCACTTAGTCCGATAATAATGCAGATGATAAAGAGGTACATCCTAATGAGATGGTATATTCATTCATGCGTTTTCGTGAAGAATAATAGAGGGTCTCCATATAGAAGAAGCTGTGACATTGATATCTGATGGGTAATACTCATATTTCCTGAGATGTCAGCACAGCTCTTATGAACACAGAATAATTTTCTGAGGTTACATGCGCAGGCTCTCTCGCAGCATGACTCCTTTTAATGTGTTTTGTCTCCTTCCCTTGTTACTAAGTGTCCTCACTGTGTTTTTTGTTCTCAGGTACAAGGAAGGAGGGGAAGCTTTGCTGGTGCTGCTGCCATCTGAAGAGAAAGGGATGTTACAACAGCTGCAGGAGAAAAAAGTACCCATTAACAAAATCAAGTATGTACTCATCTCTGCTGAGATCAATGAGAAGCTTCATTTTTATGCTTAAAGGGGAACCCGTCAGCAGATTTACACTCCTGATACAGACCTGCTCCTCCACAATAAAAGACTGATTTCTGAGACTGACATCCAAACACAAGTTCTATTGAATTCAACTTAAGGGAGAAAAGCCTAACACTTAGGAATGTTGTTAATATAATTAAGGTTGTTCATAAGCTGACACTAACTTTTCGGCAACAAAAAGGCATAAATCAGTCACTGTAATATAATACAAATTGTGTTGTCTCCTAAAAGGAAAATGCTTCTTTCTCCAATTACCTTGCCTCTTAACATACTCCATTTTTATTACCTCATGATAAAAATACTTTAAAATCTCCTTGAAATGTCTACTGAATTCCTCATTTTAGGGTCAGATGACATAGAAGTCTATGGAGAGGGGAGGGGGACTGCAGTGAGTCACAGGAGCTAGGCTAGCTCCAGGGTGATAGAAAAAAAAACATTCACAGACTGCAGGGCTGAGAGCTGCTAGGAAATGAAGGTCATAAGTCACATTATGACCAGATAGGGTGTATAACTGGAAGAAGAGAAGAAGCAGGCATCTGCGTCCTCTGACGTAATATCAGCGATCAGGACAACATGGGAACCACATGCAAAGGTTATAGATAAGGATTGGTGTTGCACTCATACACATGTCCAGTGAGTGTATACAACTTCAAAGAAGAAACGGTCCCTCGTTTCTTCTTTGTATATGTTATATACTTACCGGAGAGGGCGTTCTTCACACACTAAACTGCTCATTTAAAATTTATTAAAAGCGAAGATACTTATTATAGGTTATAACGGTTGTATTGGAATTCTAAAATCGTTTTTCATTCCCCTGCTTATTCACCATTTCTTACTCTGGAACATTTTTTTCCCGTATTATTCATTCTTCCTCCTGGTGCTGCAGTTCATTCTGTGCTTATGCAGTGTTATTCAGAGCCATACTTCCTTTTCCCTCACTTCCCACGAGGCATTGCAGCCGAACACACATAGAAATATGAAAACTAATGTTCACAGCTGTTACTTCCCCATTGTATTTTTAGATCCTTATTGTGATCACATGTATAACTGCATCTCTGTAAATGATAGTGAGCCAGTCATAGGTGTGAACAGGAGAAGATTCCTTAACTGTGTTCCTACAGTACAAATTGCCTCCTATGTCAACACCACTGTAGAATTAGAAAAAGAATAAGCATAAGGAGAAGTCAAAGCATAACTCCTCTGGAGGGATAGGGAGGTCAAATGACGTTTCCTTGTGTGTAGCTAGCAGGAGAGCTGTTTCTGTGCAGATCTGTCCAGGCAGATGTCTCCGGCAAATAGTGGAGTAGAAGGGCTCCCCCGTTTCCCATCAGTCCTTTCGTCTCCCTGTGATTCTGCAGAACTTTCTCTGTCTCTCTCTGCACGTAAAGCTGTGTCATAGACTCTTCTGAGGCAACCCTCCCCAGCCTCTTCTCTTTGGACACTATCTACACAGCAGGTAATTGCATACATCAGTTTTGTAAAAATCATTATGAAATTGGAGTTGCACTTCATTTTGCCTTTGATTGAGCAGAAGAACCAGTCAACATCTACCCCCCCCCTTAAAAAAAAAAAAAAAAATCAAGCACAAACTGTCTCAAAGTTGGTGACTATTCAAGGCCCTATACATCCATGAGCTGTGATAGGTGCTTTTTGAGGCAAAATTATGGAAACGATTGTGGAACAACCCTGGTCTATCTGTAGTTATCTGAAACGCCTATCATAATAATGGAAATATTTTAAAATTACAATCTCTTCATATAGATTGTGTAGGACGACAATATTAGGATCCGGGTTATGGTCCCCATCATCCATTATTTCACCTACTCAGTAACAGATTAAAATGGTAATTTTCCATAATGATTGCCTGAAAATTCATCATTATTAAAGCCTAATTTTTTTCCTTCAATTATTAAAATTAAAACCCTGTAATAAGCTAAAAGCTGATTACATTAATAGATACTAATTGAAAAACATATTAAAAGGAAATTAAATTGAGCAGCTGAATCGCAGCATTATTGATGCCGGGCTATTTATTAAAGTACATTTCTTTGTTCATCATCTTTCCCCACACTTAGGATTAACCCCAGTAAGCTTCAAGATGTTCGAGGGCAACTAGAGTCATTTTTGGCCCAGGAGCAAGAAATGAAAGAGCGAGCGCAGAGGGTAAGTGGAGGGATGAAAGAAGTAACTGTAAAAAATGGTAAAATTTGAATATTTCAGCAATTTTTTTCATTGCATCTATAGTTAAAAATACATTTCCATAATATAATTTTATTAAACTGTTCCCTGGTTTGGTTTGTGTCCTGTAGATGATCTTCTCTCGCTCTCTTGTGCAGAGAAATTGTCAGAGAAGCAGAATGACTCAGTTGAACACTAATAAGAGATGCATTCTAAGTGGTTAGAAACACTCATTTAAGCTGAATTGTTCTCAGACTTGCTGTAGATTGTGGTTAGTCTGTGAAATCCTGTCACTACACTGTCTGATTCATGGACCGACCACAGTGATGTGCAGTTAAGGGATGTATACTGAGACGCCGGGGTGCTTCTCTGAAAGATTTCTCTGCACAAGGGAATACCAGCCTACAGTGAGTGTGAGAAAAAGCATTTATAAAGAGAAACCAACCTACCATCAGGAATGTACCTCTTAAAGGAAATCTACCACCAGGATGAAGAATTGTAAACCAGGCACACTGACATACTGATGTGTGCCCCCTCTGGCAGATTCTGCTTTTCTTTTAGCTTCTTAGGACCTTGTTTTTACAATAAAAAGGTTTCACAAATTATGCCAATTAGCCTCAGGGTCTCCAGACTCTGTAGATGTCAATGGAGCTTGGAGCCCCGAAGGCTCATCGCCATAATTTATAAAGCCTCTTTTTCTTAAAAACAAAGGCATACGAAGCTACAAGAAGAGCAGCTTCTGCCATAGGGGGCACACATCAGTATGTCAGTGTGCTTGGTTTACAATCCTTCATCCTGGTGGTAGATGTCCTTTAAGGTAGATCTGATGGTAGGTTATTAGTAACATTGAAAAGCCTATCTATCTTTACCTGATTTTATGACATTTCATAACCTTATTTGCACTTTATTTAACTAATTTGTTAATAGGCTACTCCATGCCCCAGTAGAATCCAAGATTGCCTCCCAAAGGAAGGGAAAAGAGGCACTATGCAATACACAAGTAGTTTAGTTTTAAAATGTCAAAAAACCTTTTCTAATGCTACAATACATAATACAGTTTAAACAGTTTTAAACTGTATTATGTATTGTAGCATTAGAAAAGTTTTTTTTTGACATTTTAAAACTAAACTTCTTGTGTATTGCAATAGTGCCTCTTTTCCCTTCTCTTTTGGAGGGCAATCTTGGATTCTATTTGAGCATTTGACTTGGCACTATCTAGGTGTGGTACTGCTAGGTAGGGGGCCTAACTATGATAGCAAGACAGGATACATATGCTATGTGTATTTGACCGTCAAAGCCTCCCTTAATACCTGATCCTACCCGCTAGATTGCATTTAATTCATGCCCCAGTAGCCTCTGCTGAAAATCTAAATTAACTTCTATGCTTTTACTGCTTCATTCACCCTTATAAGATGCACATCTCAGGCGTGGCTAAGCCCCCAGTATGCTACAGGTAGGGTTGTCTGCTAGTTTTTAACGGCTGATGGTCCCATCCCTAGTGCTTGACTACCAATCTTTCCTAAGATTGAATCTTACGGGTCAGCTAAAAATGTATAAAATAAAATGAGAATTCTGTGATCCCTGTGAAACATGTGCATAGGCCATTTATAACAGGCCAGTAATGATATCCAAAACTGAGGCCTGGAAACTTAAAGGACATCAACCACCAGGATGAAGGATTGTAAACCAAGCACACTGACATGCTGGTGCGTGCCCTCTCTGATAGGATCTGCTCTTATTTTAGCTTCTTGTGCCCTGGGTTTAAAAAAAAAGAGGCGTTGTCTTTCAAAAATATTCAAATGAGCCTCAGGGACATCTTTGGAGCCTGGAGCTCCTTGTGCTCATTTACATGATTTCCAAAGCCTTTTTTTCTTGAAAACAAGGGCATAGAAAGTTTAAAGAAGAGCAGATCCTGCCAGAGGGGGTACACATCTTTGTCAGTGTGCTTGGTTTACAATCCTTCATCCTGGTGGTAGATGTGCTTTAAACTAGTGGTGTGGCACTGGTCATAATTAAAGGGTCAGTCCATTTTGAGATTACGGGTCACTACCCGATCTTCTCTTAATAACTTTTTTTTTTTTAAATTTTGTCAGTGCTTTGTTTCCTATTTGCGATCAGTCTACCTAATGAAGAACAAGGAGGTGTTTGACGTCTTCAAGATCCCACTTGTAGAATACGCTCAGTAAGTTGTTGTGTTCTAGTATCGATTCCTAATATGTGCACTAATCATTTTTTTCCTGGAGGTTTTTAGTGGAAATTGAAGTAAATATGATCTTAAATTTTAGCTTTGACTGTTGGTCTGAGTTAAACAGGGAGTATGAGGAGTCTGCTTTAAGTTCTGACTTTATCCGAGACCAGGTTAAACGGTGTGACAATTTTGTCCAGGATTAGAAAGATTTGGCTCTATGAACAGTGCCACATCTGCCCGTAGGTCATGTGTGGTACCACAACTTGGTTCCATTCACTGTAATAAAGCTGAGCTGTAATACTAGACAAGACCCACAGAGAGAGGTGGCGCTGTTTTTGGAATACATTTGGTATTTTTGTTGGTGTGTTCCTTTTCCAATAGTTTTGTTCACGTAAAAGGACCCTCTTTAATCCTATTAGTGGTTTTTCTTTCTTTCTTTTTTGGATACACTAGCAGCGCTGTAGGAGATTAAATATTCCTTCTGTGCTCTGCTGGTGTGACTCATCGGGATGTTCTGTGGCCTGGATGTTACACAGGAGTGAGTGGCACGCAGAGGCCATCTGGCTTGGGAGACGAAATGTAACTTTTTGATGAGAACAATTTATTCTTTAATTACGGAGTAAGAGGGGGTAACCTCTCTGCACCAGGGGGATGCCCTCCAGCAGGCACACTGTGACACTATGTGTTGCCAGCTTTATGTCTCCTTCTATTTATCAAAGCTGTACTTTATAGATAAAAAATGTAGTGCTAGAAGTCTTCATGTGATTATTATATTTTTAAGAGAGGTCCTCGAGGGATTGGATGGGATCACATATCGGGCATGGTCTTCATTCATTTTCATCACAGTATTAAGGACAACCACCTGGTACCTGCCCTGACTCCTCTTTTAGTAATTACTTACCGTAAATGTTCTTGAGTATAAGATGAACAGAATTTAAGCTGAGTTAAAATAAAAAAAAAAAGTGGAAAACATATTTTAATTCATTGGAAATATCATAAAACAAAAAACTGTATCAAATCCAATTAATAGTCCAATTTTTCAAATACGGACAAAATACAAAGATGCACCCTAAACCCAGGAAGCTAAGATATACAGGCACAGAAATGCAGGGGTGGAGTTTAGTCAATAACACAAGGGATGGAGACTTTAGTATGAGGTCATACTGGGTAGCCTGGAATTTTACCACAAAAAAAGCAAAAAAAAAAATGTGCTAAAACTCCTGTATAAGCCATTTTTGTAAGCTCATTTTTTAACCTGCAAAATTTCAGTATGTGCTTTGGTAATGGCACTGGAGAGTTGGGTAATCTTACCTTTTGTAGTAGCTGCAAAGATTGTGTTGTAACTTCTCCAAGTGGCATGTTCTCACACTGTTGTTCTCTTGGCTCTCTGCATTGAGCTTCTCTTTAGCCCTTCCCCTCTGGCTGATTGACTGCTATTGTATTCAATCAGCAACCTGCTAGGCCTGTAATCAGAGCTGAAGGAAACTGGTTGAAACAGCAAAGGGCACAGCAGTGTGAGGATGTGCCTCAATGCACTTGGAAATGCTACAACCCTGGAATATGAATGCATTTATCACAGTCCTGCTGCTACTAACACATGCTCATTTCTTGAGAGCTAATACCTAACACTATCCACATTCCCTTTATGCAGTTAAGAAATGGGGTCCCTACTTCTTCATCCTTGCCTGGATGTGCACGACGCTCTTTCTAAAGATAAATTGTACCGTTGGAAATGATCAAGTGCTTATTTTTGGGAGGCGTCTAAATGTTCAGTTATTAAACTCCCTTTAAAGGGTTTTGAAAACATGGCCACGACTCTTCTCCTGACCATGGGTAGTGCGTGGTATTACAACTAAGCTCCAGTCATCACTAAACAGCTAAGCAGCAATACCGGCCCAAACCATGGTCAGTATAGGAGTCTTTTTTTTCTATAAAGCGGCCATGATTTTCAACCACCCACAATCCCTTTAACTGGCTATCATATTTTTTATTCTCAACATTGAAGTTGCCGAATCTTCCTATAGATATTTCAGTATTTGTATCACCCCCTACATTAAGTTTTTGCTTCTGGTGCAGGTCTTTGGGTCTTGCGGTGCCTCCACGGGTTCGATTCCTTCAGAATGTGAAGGCTTCTGAAAATAAACCAACGGAAGTCCTGGAGCCCGGCAACGCCAGCGATGAAGAGATTGAGAACTTCAAAGCTCAACTTTCAGGGAAGAATCTGAGTAAGATGGATAAAAGGAATATAAAGAGTGATGAACAGTCAAGTGGAGATGAGGAGGAGGAGGAAGGGGAGGATTCTGAGGAGGAGAAGCTCCAGAAGAATAACAAACCATCCGGGTTCCAGCTCCTAGATGGAGATGATGACGATGAAGACGAGGGTAGAGACGAGGAGATTTTTACCGTTAAGCGAAGAGATATTTTTGGTATTAATGAAGACAAAAAAGAAGTAGTGGTGAGTATTATCTGCATGAACATATTATTATGTATTACATGAACAACCATACCTTGAGTGTTTTGTGGTTTTGCATTGTCCTTTAGGAGGACCTATCATTATGAATCCATTGGTTAAGGTTCGGCACTTAAATTCGATCCCGGGGCACAGGTTGCTTCCAAAGTTTCATTCTTTTTTAATATTTTTTTATGGCATTGAGATGTAGGCAGACTGCAAAAGTTGGCAACTTCTATGGCTACTACCACCAAAAAAATCATCCACTCTGTGTTCTGGGAATCCTGGTCTAAGGCAGTGGTAGGGAACCTATGGCACCAGTGCAAGAGATGGCACTCTGAGCTCTCTCTGTGTTGCCCCTGACCAAGTACTTGGGCAGCTCAAGATGTGCATTGGAGCTCATTCTCTGGGTCCGCAATTTCTTTCCAAGGGGACCCTCGAGAATCTACAATGATAATCCAAAATTCTCTTCCTTTCGGCGCCAATACAATTTCAAGATGTGGCCGAGCACTTGGCAACAAGTTCTAGGTGTTCTGGCACTTTGGGATAAATAAGTTGGTTTAATTGTAGTTTAGGCATCAGGCCATGGATGGTGAACCTTTTAGAGACTAAGGTATGGTTCCAGACCCACTCTATCATTGGGGAACTGAATTGAATTAATGTTATTATGGATGGTAAAGCTGTATTCAGACTGGAACCCAAGGCATCACAGATCACTATAATACAGCAAGCCCAGGACAGCCAATGCACAGTCAGTATTGGAAAATGTAGCAGTCACGTGTTTCCTGGACTTCCTTAAAAGGGGTTGTCCAACGAAACAAGTTGGGCTCTATCCAGAGGATAGGGCCTAAATTGCTGATCAGTGGGGGTCTCCGTGATGAGACCCCCACAGATCACAAGAACGAAGGGTCTGATGGGGCTCAGGTAACTCCATTGGACCCCCCATCGCTCCCTGAGATTAATGGAGCAGACGGCCGCGCATGACCGTTCTACTCCATTCACTCCCCGCCCCAGTAGCCTCTTTAGGGAATTAGTATGTTAGGGAAATAAGTTATAAAAACATACAGGGGACAATAGAGGCTCCTACCACCCGATCTACCTTAATAGGTAGGTCCGTGATGGTAGGTTTCCTTTAAAAATGCAGTAAAACCTTTTTTAGCCAACTATTTGAGAATGGCACCTTGTACTATAATACACTATGACCTCGCTTTTACTTAAAAGGCATTGGTGCAGGTTTTTAGTTGGCCGGGCACAGACCCGTGGGGAGAACCTATGGAGATACCCTGCTATCTGAGCCATAGTCCTGCTTGGTAGACTTGCATTAACATCTATTACCTGATATCCGTGTTGTCTTGGAGGTGAACAGTTATTGCAGTCGGGGTGCGCAGCGCAGTCTTATCGGCAGAAAATATTTTTCCCGTCTCGATGAGAACCTTCTCTTTTCATTCTCCTGGAACTGATAGATTTCTCCGTTTTTATCCGCCTTTAATTGGCTATGACTCCCTTTGCTCTCAATTAAAGTGCGTCCTCCCAGTCGTCTCGTAAACGCTTTGTGTGTGTGTGTGTTTTTGTTTTCCTTTTTAGAATCGCATTGATCCAGTCATAAACTTAGTAGGGAAAATATACAGGCTTCTGTGCAGGGTTTAGTACCGCTTCATCTTTGTATGGGGAGATCTTATGGGCATCGTTATTCTGCGGAGAAGAGCACGCCCTGGTGTAATAAAAGATAGAAGACCAGCGCTGTGTCATGTTGTCCCAGAAAAACCCGGGGCTTACAGGATTGGGTTGGTTGTTAGAACTTTTTAGTTAATGGGAACCTGTCAGGGTGATATTTGAAGCTAAGCCACCCATAGGACTGGTAGTTTTCAACAGTGTTAAAGGGGTTGTACAAAGTTGAATGTTAAAGGGAACCTACCACCACGATTCTGCCTATAAAGGTAGAATGGGTGGTAGGTGGGTGTTTGGGATGTGAGGATAGCCCTTTTTAGAGCTAATCCTCACATCCCCGCTATATTTTTAAAAACTTTGACATAATATGTAAATTTTTAAAAGCGGCTACTAGGGCATGGAGTAGCCAGACATGAGGCTACACGTCACGGCTCTTCCATGCTCTTCGTAGCTGCGCGCTGAAGTTTTAGGGGTAGGAGGAGCAAAGAAGCTACTGGGGCTCTGGTAACACCCCCAATAGCACTCATGGCTCATTATCATAATTGTAAAAGTTAGTTTTAGAAGGAAGACGACTGTGGATAACACATATAAGATGATTACTACAGTCATGGTGCCTGGATCTATATGTATGTGTCCCTGGTTTATCATTCTGTATTTTGATGGTAAGTTTCCTTAAAGGACACCTGTCATCAGGTCTCTGCCACTTGTCCTGTCACCTCTACCTGTTGGAGCAGCTCACAAGGATCCATCACAGCCTTTATCTAGTTATTTCATACATTATTCATTGTAAAATCATCTATTCTTTATTATGTAAATGAGGCTGGTCACATGGTCAGAGGCAGTGATGTCACCCCTGTTACCCCTCCCCTCTCCTCCCCCTGCTCATGTCTGTGTGTAATGTATAGTAAAGCATGGTTAGTGTCTGTGCTGCATCTGCTGACATGCTGCATCCTCCTAATATACAGGTGAGAGACACAGACATCAGCTACACATGAATCTGACATGTTCTGCCTTAACATGGCAGCCTGGAGCTGTTGTATCTCTCCTATACACACACATGCACACACAGGCTGCAGGGGGCGTGGCCACCAGCACCAGGAAGCACATCGTTATACATCACACCATTATACAGGCTGTCAGTCATGCCCTGGGGGTGTGGCTGTGCCTCCCACTCATGAATAGAGGGGGCAGCTTGAATATGCTAATGCTTCATTGGATATTTCACAGGTCATTTGCATACAGCTTTAGGACCTCATTGCTTAGGTTTACAGGCATGTAGAGGGACAATGAAGGGATAGAGGCAATGCTCTCTAATGGCAGTTTATGAAAATATATTTAGTTTAGGGGGGTTATTTTGCATGACGGGTTCTCTTTTAAATGCAGTAACAAACTATTACAGCAGTGGGGGGTGGGTTATGTATAGTGTTTTCTTAAATTTCCTCCAGATTGCATTCCTTCCAAGGGATTTCTGCAAAAGCAAAAAATATATTTGATAAGCATCTCAACCCCTTAAGAACTTCTAGAATTGATTTCCAGTGGACGCCCCCCGATGTCCCACAATGACCTGGAAATAAGCTGGTGAAATTCCGGAGCCGCGGACCATTCGCAGCTACCAGTTTAATATTTATGTGTTGCTACACTCTAAAGTTTTAACCTTTTTCTCTTGTCTTGCAATGTTCTTCTAGAAAGTTCTTTGAGCAGTAGAGGAACTTAAGCCCTGAGTAAATGATAAGTATCTCTAGACTGTGGCGGAGCATGTTCTGGTGCGGTCCTGGGAATAAGCAGGAAAAGGTCATTTTGTTTCTTGAGATTCAGACTTGCATAAATATCATGTCACGTAGTTTCAGATAATGCCTGTGCAGCTCTGAGCTGCAACATTGGGTAAACACTGGCGGATCGAGCGGATCTTGATGTATTCAGAATTTATTTTATTAAAGGGGAATTATGGCTTACAATGTTCCATCACAACCGGAGATTTTCGGTGGCTCTTCTGCCTGCAGATCTTCTTACAGCTGACAGCTTCCTCATGCCATCACTAAGTTCTCTCTAGAAGGCATCTACGCAAGTGGCATGTCAGATTTGTATAGGTTCTGGGGGGGTTTCAAGATTCCTGGGAACCCCTTTAAAGAGAACCTGTCATCAGGAGTGTCATTTTTAGCTTGTGACCGGTTCCTAAAGCTTTTGTTATGCTGATATTAAAAATGCCTTTTTCAGCATTCTGGGTCATTTCAATAGTTTATAGAAGTTTATTTCACATTACTTGGCTCTCTGCCAGCAGCGTGTGGTGAGTTCCAGAGGGAGGGTGCAGGTGCAGCCTGTGTTTGCCTGTGTCTCCTCAAGCATTCTTCCTCTACTCCTCACAATCCCCTTCCTCCCCTGCCTTTGCAATGCACATGACAGGAAGTGGGAAGGGGGAGGGAGATGAATGAGTGTGCAGGAAAGGAGATTGACACAGGATGCAGCTGCCCTCTCCCCTGGGACTCGCCACACACTGCTGGCAGGGAGCCAGGAAATGTGAATTAAACTTTTATAAAGTACTGAAATGATTCAGAATGCTGTCAAAGGCTATTGGAGGCTATCACCAGCTAATAATGACATTCCTTGTGACAGGTTCTCTGGAACGGCCACTTTTACCATCACTTATTCCACCCATTCTAACTAATTCTTAATCAAATACGTGATATTTTTTAAACATTTAAGAAACGTCACATATTTCACAAATTATCTTAACCATCAATTAAAGACCAGCACCAGTTGACAAACGTGCCCTCCAAATCAATAATGGGGGACAGCTAATCCCAGGAGTGTACATAGGAGGATAGGATTGTTTTTAGGCCTGTATCATGGCAGTAAGCATTGGCGACCATAGTGGATCTTAGAAAATATTGTAAAAGTGTGAAAAATCAGTCTATACGTTATTTTTCTTTTGGTTGAACATTATGGGTTAAACACCCTAACAATGAACTTGGTATTTGTACACGGCAACTTCCCTGGTCGCTTTTCCAAATTATTATTATTATTATTATTATTTTATTTTTTTTTACTACTTTTACACTTTTGTAAGACCTGACTCCAGGTGATGGGTCTGTAGCGCACAGTACAGGCAGATGCAGCCTTCAATCATATCTTCCTGCTATCAAGGGTAGAGTGAAGGTCATATACGTCTTGAGACCTTCCACAGCTCGCGGCTACTTTAGGCTCCATCTTGACGTCTTGTTTAAGCCTTGGGGAAAGCATTTCTTTCATGTCTGAACTGGAAATCTGCACGTCCATTTTTTTTTAAATTTTATTTTCATTTTAAGTATTGCTTTTTTAAAAAAATTCCTCTAGCCTCTGTTATATTTGCTGTCTTAAGGAAAAGATAAACCTTGGACCTTGTAAAAGTGCTTCATAGAAAACTAAACCACTTACATTTCCCTGGAGTCTCTTAGACCTAGAAATGCCTAATAAAGCCTTGATCATTGGGAGAGGCATTTTTATTATCACTCTTCCCATCAGTAAATTTCTCCTCATCTTTAAAGGGAACCTGTCATCAGGAGCCTCTTTTTTGGCTCTTCAGTGTCCAGTGTTTTTAGAATACTGATAAAATGATAAAACTTTTGTCTAACTTTCTCTCTGCACAGCAGTGTCCCATGGGAGTGGCCTTGTGGGAAACTGCTCCGTAACAGCCACTCCCATGGGACACTATACACAGAAAAAGTTAAACTTTCACCTAACTTTGCACTTGTAACCACTTAGATGCCTTGATTAATAATGGTCACAGCATCTAAGTGGCTGGAAGTTTGCAATGTGAGCCAGGGTCAAATAGCAGCTTATAGGCTGCCTATTATACTCCCCCGTCCACCTGAGCCTTCCTTTACTGCTCTCAGGTCTGCCGCCTATTTCAGAGTCCTCTTCTTGGTCTCCATTGATGCTTTCTTCATGCTTATCCGTTCACAATATATCTTTTGCATTTGACTTGGAGCCCGAGGCTGCCATTTGGCTTTTGACATGTTTGGACAGGTTAGGGGACCCGTTTTGTTTACTTGCATTTAGCAATTGAGCATCCATCTTACTGCTGGTCAGTTAGGTTGGCCTTGTATCACTTACCTTGTGTTGGTCGGGGGGTAGTTTACAGATTCACTATACCAGGTGACTGTATGATCTCATGTATATAGAGTATTTTTAAATGATTTTAAATGTGTGTATTTTTTTGAACATTTGTCATTTGTCTAATAAACTTTGATTTTCATTTTTGCACTATACAAGAGCCCTTGAATGCATTCTTTTTTCTTGTATTGCTTTCGTGTTGGTATTTGTGCATTGGCTCATAAACAATTTGTGGCTGTGCTACACCCACTTTTTTCATTATATGGTTCAGTAGCATAATTATAAAAGTAGATTTTTTTTTTTTTAAAGGAAGGAGGCCATGGATAACAAATATAAGATTTGTCACTGTGCCTGGGCCGATAAGTAAGTGCCCCTGGTTTATCTTTATGGATTTTGAGGGTAGACAAATTAGACAAATTCATAGTTTAGTTTATACGGTTGAAAAAAGACACTTGTCCATCAAGTTCAACCAAGGAAGGGAAGGGATTGGATGAGGAAGGGATTTAGGGGAAACAGTTCTATATAATATAACCATCAATGTAATTTTGATGTAAAAAGGCATCTAGACCCTTCTTGAAGCTCTCTGCTGTCCCTGCTGTGACCAGCGCCTGAGGCAGGCTATTCCACAGATTGACAGTTGTCATAGTAAAAAAGCCCTGTCACCTCTGGTGATTAAACCTTGTTTTCCTCTCGTCTTTTGCCTCTCGTCTGTGAGTAACGAACCCCCCCCCCCCCCCAATTTAAAGGGTTTTAAAGCGTAGCAAACCTTTCAACAATCTAGTAGACATTGTGTATACTTGAGGAGTGACATGGTCATTTTGTAATCATTTGTTAACAGCTCTTGTATCGGAAGCTTGGAGGAGAATTTAGAGCTATGATTTACTCCTCCCCCCTCCCTTCTTTGTACATCATCTATGTAATGTGCCGCCACATTAAAGGGGTTGTCAGATTATGTTAAAAATATTCAATGGGGGGTGAGCTGTACAAACTTATATTTACCTACTCCGTTGCTCCGGTGTGTCCCCTCCGCAGTACTATGTCAGACTGGCACACCCTCCCATCTGATACAGCATTAGTTTCGATGTGTATCAAGTGCTGCTACAGGGGTCCAGTTGGCGTGCCAGGCAGGTGGAGGTTGTTGGGGCCTAGTGTGCCTGCTCCTGCAAAGAAACAGGGGCACGGCATCTGCCTACTGGTCACCTGTATATTTTTTAATATACTTTGACAATCCCTTCAAGCTCCTGTCTTGTTGTTAGCAAAGCAGAATTTAGCTGAGTAGGAAGAAGAGAGCAAAGCAAGAGGAGAAGGCAGCACTTTCCTCTGATTGATTAGAAAGTTTCTTGTAGTCACTTGTACTGTTGATTTGTGCAATGTTTGCTTAAAAAAAATGAGTGACCATTTTGGTAAATTCTTGGATAGATGGGCGGCACCCAAGTTATATTTTACACCCGCTTGACAAGCATAAGTGTTTCTGAAGTTTGCAATGGCCGTTTCTTATATGTAGTGGTGAATTATTGATGGAGGGTTTCTTTAGACTTTTTTTTTTTTCTTTTATAGGTTTTTATGCAGAGTCTGTTCAGTGCTCTAGTCAGGTTTTACGTGCTATTGTATCGGGGCCTCGCTTAGATGAATCTCGTGAAGACAGGCAGCATTTAAATCCCAATCTTGTCATTTGACAAAGGGCAACCTTCCCGTTGTGTTGTGTAAAATAATAGTTATGCTGTATTCATGTGAGAATTATCTTTTTTATGATGAAGAAGCCGGGATGATTATCTGGTCCCCGGCGTCGGTTGTCTCTGTGTTTATTGTGAATAACAGGGGACCAGCAGTAGGTAATGGGGACTATATTTATTGGATTGTCATGAATACAAAGTCTGTGCTTAGCTGCCCTTTAATATAAGAGGCGATTACCACCGAGTCCTTGGCGGAGCTCCCTGAGAATGAGATCTGAATATCTAATGCTCAGATCTGTTGACATTAATGCAGTAAAACAAGGTACAATGTGTTTGGTAAAGCGTAAAAATCCCCCCCCCGGCATTGCGGCTATAATCCCGCACCAGCCTTCACTTTGGACAAAGATATATTTGAAGCGAAACGTCTAGTGTGGATCAAGCTGAGCGCGGCATCCAACATACACGCCCCCTCCCGCATACAGTGTCCGATGTCATCGGAACGACCGACACCTCTGGATTGTTGTGCTGCCGCGAGAGGGGGGTAGTAAATAGTAAGTGTCCTGGTCCATTTGTTTATTCATCTGGATGATAACCAGCAGTAAGTTAGCACAGCAGGGTAAGAAAAACATCCCTATGGGCACAGCTCCGCTGATCATTGCCAGCGCTAGTTGGCCCCCAATGTCGATATTTATTAGACATATCCAAAAGTGCACCGGGATAGTCATATCCTGCAGACATGTTGGCCTGGCAGATTAAAGTCCAGGCCCATGTCTATACGTCACATGACATAAATACCAGACAGTGAGTGCATCTAGATGCATTTGTATGGATCTCACCAGCCATATTGAGGAGATGTTAAAGGGGGCTAGTTTATGAATGGTGCAAAGGAGATATTGTCATTTAGACCTTCCGGTTTGACACAGTTCATCCGGAAGATCCATTGGGCCTCTTTTCTTAAAACGTTATTGTTCCAGTCCCCCCTTCTGGGTGATGGTCTAATTTTCTCGATGCCCTGAAATTTCAGGGCATCCAGGCTGCCACCATGATACTTGTGAACATGGTTTGCCAATGGTCTGTCCTCATTTCTTCTGATGTTCCCTACGTGGTCCAAAATCCTGACCCTTAGTTCTTTTATGGTCTTCCCCACATAGTTTAGAGGGCACGGGCAGGTGGCTAGATACACAACCCCCATGGTTCGGCAATTGATAAATTCACGGTTTTCGTAAAAAACCCCAGTGGATACACTGCTGAATGATTTGCTTTGGTTGATGTGTTTGCATGCCTTGCAATCACCACATCTATAGGTTCCTTTGATCCTATTCTTGTGGAGCCAGGTGTTGTCTGATGCGACCGGTGCCAGATGACTATGGACTAGTCGATCGCCCAGATTTTTACCCCTTCTATATGTGATGGCCGGATAGGCCTCTATTCTGTTCTTAAGATCATTATCGTGACGTAGGATCCCCCAGAATTTTTTGAAGGCATTTCTTACTTCTGGGGCCTTGTCATCGAAGGTTCCTATGGGTCTGATCTTATTGTCTCCAACCTCTTTTCGCTTAGGGACCAATAAGGAAGTTCTATCCAGATCCCTTGCGTGGCTTTTTGCCACCTCTAATACATTTTCGGGATATCCCCTGTTGAGGAATCTTGTCTTCAAATCCTCTGCCTTTAGATCAAAGTCCGTACGGGAGGAGCAGTTCCTTCTAATACGTAGGAACTGCCCCTTGGGTATCCCTCTTTTTAGTGTTGGTGGATGGTAGCTCTGCCACAGTAAGAGGTTATTCGAAGCAGTGGGTTTACGAAATACCGAGGTTTCAAGGCAGCCTTCTCCTTTTATGGTTATGAGGAGATCCAAGAATGAAATCGTCTCTGTCTGGATCTCAGATGTTAATCTAATGCCCAGATCATTCTCATTCAGGGTGTGTACAAAAGCAAGAAAGGATTCCTTAGTGTCCATCCATAGGAGTAGGACGTCGTCTATGAATCTAATCCATAGACTAATTTTCGACGTCCAGACCTCCATCTCCTCTGTAAAGACGAAACGCTCCTCCCACCAGCCCAGGAACAAGTTGGCATACGTGGGGGCCATCGGGCTCCCCATCGCAGTGCCCCTGAGCTGGTGGAAGAAGCGTCCGTCAAACAGGAAATAGTTGTGTTCAAGAATGAAGGTTACAAGATCCATAACAAGCTGATTGTGAGTAGCCAGATGTGAGCCTCTCGTGGATAGAAAGTATCTTACTCCATTACAGCCCTCCTCATGTGGGATGGAGCTGTATAAAGCCTCTACATCCAGGCTGGCCAACAGGGTACCCTGAGGGACCGTGATGTCATCTAGTCTCCTCAGGACATCCATCGTATCTCTCACATACGATGGGAGTGCTAGTACAAACGGACGCAGGATTTTGTCCACGTATGTAGATATACCCTGAGTTAGGCTGTTGATGCCTGAAACAATGGGTCGTCCTTTTAAGGGTGGATAGCCCTTATGTACCTTGGGTAGGCAGTAGAAGGTGGCAATGGTTGGGTATTTGGGCAATAAGAAATCAAGTTCATGTTTATCAATTAAGCCCACTTCCATAGCCGTGGACAAGATCCTCCTTAACTGTACTGCAAACGTCTGAGTCGGGTCCTGTTGTAATACCCTATAGCACTCATTGTCCCCAAGAATTGTTTGGCACATCAGCTTATAATCATTCCTCTCCATCACCACCACGTTTCCCCCTTTGTCCGATGCTTTTATTATTATGGAGTGATCATTCTCCAAGGACAAAAGGGCATGAATCTGATTCCTGTCAAGGTTCGATCTAGACCTGTCTGGGCCTGATAGGGTACTGATTTCCTTAATAACCAACTCCTCAAAGATATCGATGGTACTGGTGTCAAACACTGGGGGGTTAGCTCTACTCTTATTTTTCAGGTCTGTAAATGGACCTTCTCCTAGGGATCTTTGCCCTTCGTCCCAGAGTTCCTCCAGCGTTCTGAGATTAGTTAAATCGGATTCTTCTATACCCAAAGCTCTGCAGGTTTTGCGATCGTTGATGGCCATGAATTTGGCCCATCGTAGTTTACGGGTGAACAATGCTATGTCCTTCACCCAGGTAAATTGGTCAAACCTACATGTGGGCACAAACGACAGACCTTTGGCCAATACTTGAAGTTCAGAAGTGGAGAGTGACCGTTTGGAGAGATTGATGATTTGTAAATTATCTCCCGTGTTGGTGGTTGTTGTAAATGTTTCCTCCTGATTCCTTGTTCTGTACATGGTCTGGTGGGTAGGGATTAGGGTCTGTGATACTAGGGTGGTGGTTGGTCCTTGCGTTCTCGCAAGAGGTATTGGGTGATGGGGGGGACCTGGGACAAAAAAGGCTGTTCACTGCCCTGGGTCCCTGTAGATCCTCTACCTCTTCCTCTCGCTCTACCCCTACCACCCCTATCACCCCTGTTACGAGCTCCTCCTCTTGGGGTCCCTCTTTGTTTATTTCTATTATGCTGTTTCGTATTGGACCTTTCAGTGTCGGACAGGTCGTATTCCGACGCTGAATTTTCTGATTCAGAGATTGATTGAGCTAGGGTCACTGAATCGTAAGCCCTGTTTTCTTTGAAGTCTGCTAAATCTCTTAGATATTGGAAATGTTTTCGATTTTTTATAAAGTTGGTATACTTTTCAATATCTGATTGCAGGCTTCTTTCTCTTTTCTCGAATTCACTATCGGAGGAGAACGATCTGGCATTGGCAATAGCCTCTTTTAGGCATGATGCATGTTTCTCCAAAGCCAGCTTTTCTTCCTCTAATAGAAACCCAATCAGTCTGAGAGAGCTCTCAGTCACTTCTTTCTCCCATTTGGTGACTAAAGCGGGATTCCTGAATCGCTTAGCTGGCAATATTGGATTGCGGAGTCCTCTAGGGATTATTTTGTTATTTAAATAATTTGTCAATCCTTGAATCTCCCACCATGACCTGGTATACTCTTTGTATACGGTAGTGAGATATCTGAATGCACCTTTGATAGATGTAGGTGTTATGTTTAATGGTAATTCTGTCTCAGAGAAAACATTTTTGGCTTCATGCAGCCACTGTTCGGTATTTATGTCATTGGACAGGAACCCTGCCATATGAATGAAGATGCAGTTTGAGCGCTCAAAGAAAATAAAGAAACAATTCACTGGGGAGCTAGGTTTGGTAACAACCAAGGATACACATATGTGTATCCTTGGTTGTTACCAAACCTAGCTCCCCAGTGAATTGTTAGGTCCCATAATAAAATTTTTTTTTTCAAATATATTTATAGGAAATTGGTTTTTAAATTGTTTCTATAAAAGAAAAAAAAAAAGGTTGTGATTGGGTTGCCATCACAATCCAGGCTCTGTAACTGGCTCATTAGCATAATTATAAAAGTTGATTTTTTTTTTTCTTTAAGGAAAGAGGCTATGGATAACAAATATAAGATTTGTCTCTGTGCCTGGGCCTATAAGTAAGTGCCCCTGGTTTATCATGATGGATTTTGATGGTAGACATAAAAAGAATTTCAATGTTTAGTTAACTAACAATTAGACAAATTCCTGTGAGTAACGAAAACAAACCCCTCACTCCCCAATTAAAGGGTTTTAAAGCGTAGCAAACCTTTCAACAATGTAGACATGGTCATTATGTAATCATTTGTTAGCAGCTCTTGTATCGGAAGCTTGGAGGAGAATTTAGAGCTGTGATTCACTCCTCCCCCCTCCCTTCTTTGTACATCATCTATGTAATGTGCCGCCACATTAAAGGGGTTGTCAGATTATGTTAAAAAGAATTCAGTGGGGGTGAGCTGTATAAACTTTTTCCTAACGCAGTCCCTCAGTGCTATGTCGGGCTGGCACACCCTCCTGTCTCTGTTCAGTGCCTGATACAGCATTAGTTTCAATGTGTATCAAGTGCTGCGACAGGGGTCCAGTTGGCGTGCCAGGCAGGTGGAGGTTTTTGGGGCCTAGCATGTTTGCTCCTGCAAACCAACAGGGGCACGGCATCTGCTTTCTGGTCACCTGTATATTTTTAATATACTTCGACAATCCCTTCAAACTTCTGTCTTGTTGTGAGCAAAGCAGAATTTAGCTGAGTAGGAAGAAGAGAGCAAAGCAAGAGGAGAAGGAAGCACTTTCCTCTGATTTATTCCAAAGTTTCTTGTAGTCAATTGTACTTTTGATTTGGGCAATGTTTTCTAAAAAAATGAGTGACCATTTTGCTAAATTCTTGGATAGATGGGCGGCACCCAAGTTATATTTTACACCCACCTGACAAACGTGAGCGTAACTGAAGTTTGCAATGGCTAAATAAACAAGAACTCTGCCGTTTCTTATATGTAGTGGTGAATTATTAATGGAGGGTTTCTTTAGAATCTTTTTTTTCTTTTATAGGTTTTTGTGCAGAGTCTGTTCAGTGCTCTAGGCAGGTTTTACGTGCTATTGTATCGGGGCCTCGGTGAGATGAATCTCGTGAAGACGGGCAGCATTTAAATCCCAATCTTGTCATTTGACAAAGGGCAACCTTCCCGTTGTGTTGTGTAAAATAATAGTTATGCTGTATTCATGTGAGAATTATCTTTTTTATGATGAAGAAGCCGGGATGATTATCTGGTCCCCGGCGTCGGTTGCCTCTGTGTTTATTGTGAATAACAGGGGACCAGCAGTAGGTAATGGGGACTATATTTATTGGATTGTCATGAATACAAAGTCTGTGCTTAGCTGCCCTTTAATATAAGAGGCGATTACCACCGAGTCCTTGGCGGAGCTCCCTGAGAATGAGATCTGAATATCTAATGCTCAGATCTGTTGACATTAATGCAGTAAAACAAGGTACAGTGAGTTTGGTAAAGCGTAAAAAATCCCCCCCGGCATTGCGGCTATAATCCCGCACCAGCCTTCACTTTGGACAAAGAAATATTTGAAGCGAAACGTCTAGTGTGGATCAAGCTGAGCGCGGCATCTGTGGGTCTTCACGCTTCCATCAGGAGTGCGAGTGACTAAGCATATCCCCTTGTGCTACTTTTAGGTTCTACCTAAACCTACCTGAAATGTTCATAACCCAGCTAAAGATAAAAAAAACACTTTGTTATATATTTTTTTCACTTCTTCACTTTTTCCTTTGCTGTAGTTGTCTACATTCCACCATAGACCTCACTTCATGGAGTTGTGACATGCTTACAGTGATATCCATTTTCTAATTTCTTAATTTACAGAGAGACCAGAAGAAAGTACTATCAGTGCTTCCATCATGTACATAGGCAGCACTATCTGTTATTTCTTCCAGAATATAGATAGACAGCTCATCATGCCTTATGACTTATTACTCTTCAGCAGTTCATTTCATATAACCTGGGGGAGGTAATTTTAGGTTCTTTAAACTTTACCCTTGGAAAATGGACCCCATGTATGTCTCTGATCATATGAAATCACAACACGCCTTCATGGACTTCTACTCCTCCCCATCCTCTATCCAGACATGTTGTAATTTAATGTGCAAGTGTAAAGTTTATAGGACTATAGATGACATCACCCTTGTCACATGACACGAATGTAACACAAGGTACTGTGTAAAATTAATAAATTGACATAGATTAGAAGACGGTCCCTAGGAGCAGGTATTTGAAGAGACACAGAGCTGTCAGTCAAAATAAAGAATAATGGGGAGGGTCACTGGCAGCCGATTAGAGAAGAGTCAAATCCAGGAGATAATATGCTAACTTGCATATTAGAAAAATGGAGTACCTTGCTGGCAGCTAATTTTTAGGTAATATTGGGGGAACTACTTTAAGTAAAAATAACCTTTCTACAATTATAAGAACCTGACTTATGAGGGTCAACATTTATTCCAGGATATTGCTGGTACATTGTGTCCGTTCACTGATTTGGCAGCTCCCCCTCCCCATTTTGTTGACTCCTTTGTGATGAAAGCGGCTTGAAGTATACAATGTTTGCTGAACTCACTAAACCTAGAAATCTTTTTTGAATTAACACGAATATGAATGTTTACCATCGCGTGACAGCCATGTCACATTAGTCTTGCGTCTGCCGATGCTCGTGGATCTTGTTTTGGTGGAAAAGTGTAAAATGTATTAGAACAAAGGAGGTGTGACATGTCAGAGGAAATTTGCTAACGTAGCAGGATTTTTTTTTTTGTGTTACGTCTCCATTTTTGCTGACTTTTACGTTTGCCCACAGTTATAAATGGTAAGATGACAATTACTTGTCGCTTTGCGAATTGTGCTCTTTATCCTGGTGTTAGGGCAAGACCAGCAAGTCTGCTCCCTAGTTGTTGGATATACATTCAGTGGGGGGAGATTTATCAGAAGTGTCTGAAAGCAGAACTATTCTAGTTGCTCAGGGCAACCAATCCAGGTTTAGCTTTCATTTTCCCACTACTGTCTATAAAATGAAAGCTAAGCTCTGATTGGTTGCCTTGTGCAACAAGAACAGTTTTAAGATGCTTCTGATAAATCTCCCCCTCGTTTATACTGAATACAATGCGACAATTGTATTTTTGTTCAGCAGTATCTGCGTCAGATTTTGTGGTGGGCTCCCGCGTCAAAATCCACTACTATTTTAGTAATTATAGTAAATGACAGGAAGCAACAAGATAATAGAATCTTATTTAGGCCCAGTTCACACTTGCATCTTGGCTGTCCTTTACACTTTGTTTTAGTAGATGATGAATGGTAGGTCTTCTGTTTACCTTCTGTGAACCAATAGACCTTCCATTACTTTCCATTAATGATCCATTTAATAATGGCAGAAAAAAATAGCGCAAATTTTTCTAGAATAACCACAAACAGCGAAACTAAACCTGACGAACACAGGTGTGGACTTGGCATTAGTTTGGCCTTTGCCATAGCCAAGTGCCATTTTTTTTCTTTCTGTATTAGGTTTAAAGGGCTTCTTCTGATACCAGGTCGGACATAAGGAGAAAGAAAAATAGTGCACTTGCACTACTCCAGGTCCCAGTTTAACATTCACTACCGACACCTGCGCACAGACACTCCTGGACCCTCTTCAACCACTTTTTTTTGGGTGGAGGCTAAAATAAAGCGACAATAGACCCTACTTGGTGCTCCTGGTCTCACCTGAGGGCTGAGTGGGGTGAGAGTAAGTTGCACCCTTCTCCTCCTCTCTCCTTCTCCGATATGTAAATTTGGGAGCCTGGATGACGCACTTTACATGCTGCTGCCTGCGAGGCCGGATAAATGAATCCAAGCTTATCTACATTTCATATATTCTGCATAAGCTTTTCTTCCAAGCGCTCTGGGTACACCGCTGATAATCCTGGTGTGCCCGCACTGGCATACCGCTGTTTGTGTTTATACTCTGTATACGGATGTAAAGTGCTTCTTAAGAAGAAATGGCATTTTCATTGTGATACCATTTACTGCTCATCGCTGATGCCTGGAGGCCCAAATACTGCTGTCACCTCCTTTGTCTCTGCCGCTGATGTTATGAGTAGATGCCATGGTCTGCATTACATTTACAGAAGCCCTTGGGGGGATTTAAATGTGTCTTAAAGGGGCACAAACCTTCCATTTTCATAAGTCTCAGTTCTAATAAGTGAATATAACAATCAAAGCGTCACATTTGGCCAGGAAATTTCTTCATACATTGTTCCCCCTACTGCTCACGTGACTATGGATGTGACAGCAAAGAGCCCCCTATGCCCAGGCACACTTCCATACAATTATGGCTGTCACCGCTCCCTGCGGGATGCCTACTCCAGGACCGTCACAAGTTAATCCAGAAACCCAATAACATAAGTATGGTTCAAGTTCATCAGGGCGCACACGGTTTAGTGAACCATAAAAGAAAAAAAGATAACACAAAGTAGAACAGACCTCTTACTAATGAGATTGTCAAAGAAATTCCTCGGAGGAGATCCGATGAAATCCTGGATCGGCTCTTCAAATTGGATGCCTCTTTTGAGTCTGACTCCGTCCCCTTTATTATGTGAGAGGGTGTGGCCACACCTGTACCAAGCGTTGAGATTGGGGGACCTATTTCATAAATATGTCCAATCCTTTCATGGGTCCCCTAAGGCTACATGCACACTAACATTTGGAGGGATTGAGCTGGCTGCTCATACTGTACCCAAAGACTTGTATTGTACATGGAAATGGTGCCAAACCGCTGTGCCGTAAATTAGAGCTGGTTTGATTCTCTCCACACAGCTGATCCTTCCTTTGAGTTAGGAAGGGTGAGTGGTGCTCACTGCTCCCATCTACACCCCACCAAAACGGGCCACAAACTGCGGCTAGGTCATGGCGTCCATATGAGATAAAACACGTGAGAGAATACAGAGGAGGACGCAAAATCTACATAAATTCACATTTGTCATTCATGGGGAAGAGGAAGAAATTTGACTTGGTTACCATGTGTGGATTAGTTTACCCATTACATTTGGCTTGCACAACATTATTGTAAACCCAGGTTCATATTTTTGTGGGTTGTCAATGGTTTTTTGGTTTCACTCATATCTTTGGATAACAAAGAGGTGTCTTTAGAACTTTTATCCAACAACCACGTTCCACGGACTTAATTATTATGCAGTGTTTGCTATGTAGCAGGTTGGAGGTAGCGCAGACTTCATGCTGTGTCTGTATTATTTGTACTTGTGCTCTTGGTACAGCTGGATATCGTAGCATCTCTTATGTATATTTACTTTAGACTTTCAGTGTTAATCCTCTTTTATTAAACATAAAACCCTCCGCTGTGCTTGCTCCTTCCACCAACATTTATCTTGTGTAAATGTCTTCTTTTATTATACAGATAATAGGTGGGAGGGTTTTATACAATGTTGTATACGTCTACAATTAAATATGGCAAATGGCCTGCAAATTTGTTGTAGCCAACAACACTCATATGGCCTCCATAGACCTCTACTTATCTATGTGGTGCCGTTTAAGTGGATCATATAGAACAGTGGTGGCTAACCTATGGCACTGGTGCCAGAGGTGGCACTCGGAGCCCTTTCTGTGGGCACTCAGGCCATCACCAGGGATGACTTCAGTTATCTTCCTGCAGTCCAGACAGCCCAGGACTTGCTGTGCTCAGAGCTATTTTAAAGTGACAGTGCTACCTGGGACTACTGGAGTAGTGGAAAGTCGTGGACATATCTGGATTATCATTGTAGCTCCTGCTCCGGCCCTGACAATTCCTCCTGTTTATGGGACCCTGGATGGAAGCTACAATGATCATCCAAATTTCTTCTATTTTCTGCTTTACTTGTGTCCTCAGTTTGCCGGTATCAATGAAAGCTGTGACAGAGGAGGGAGTATAAATCACAAATTAAATTTCTGTGTTGGCACTTTGCGATAAATAAGTGGGTCTTGGTTGTAGTTTGGGCACTCGGTCTCTAAAAGGTTCGCCATCACTGATTTAGAACTTCAGATATGAATGAGGACGTGTCTTCTTCTCCACGTTAGAGGTTGGGGGTAAATGAGAACATAGGTGGTGACACTTGCTATTGCCTGTGATCTTACAAGCTTGTAGAGCTTGGCATAGAATTTTACACCAGTGCAATCGGACCCCAGAAACATCGGGCGGTTTTATCATAATATGATAAATGTCCTTCCATGGAGTCTTAAGCTTAGCAAGTGCAGCGTTGACTATACGATGTAGTGGCTAAAAGAGGGACAGTTGTGTTTCCAATGGAGGACTTCCTTTAAGGAGGTATTCAAGAAAACTTCCTCTGTGATGGTGACCAAAGAAAACTGAAAGTGTACTTGCCCATCTCCGCCTACAGGTTCAAGCATCACAATGGCCTTCCAGTCTTAATCACTGACGGCTTAACAATGGGATGTCACTACCTCTACATCACAAGTGACATCCCCGTGTCATCCGTGCCGAAGACCACCACAACCGTTTTGAAGACTAAGGAAATTTTATATATATTTTTTTTGAGGGGTTGTAAAGGATTCCTGGAAACTTCCTTCATGGATATTGTGACCCATTTTGGTCATGCATGTGCCTGCAAATGTATATAAAGTAATCCTACATAATCTTCCAATTACGACATCTTTAGAGATTTATTTTTCTAATCCTTTTTCAAAATTACATTTTGGTAAATTCATTGTCAGATTGGAGCAATCGTTTCCTTCACGTATTTAATAATGGGCAATATCAATATCCTTGGATTGTGGGGCCTGTTTGCAGGATGGATTCAATACTTTGTTGGCCTTATTGACATAGCTGCTGGCTTGGAAGCTCCTCGTTCATATAGAGGACTGTGCTGAAATGGAAACTTTGCTTGTATTTTTTTTCCCGACATTACGCTCCAGTAAATAAAAGTGTAATTACTTGGTTTTTGCTCAATAAAGCGGGAGAAGAACTTGCGTTTGTTTATGCCGGGGCCCCATGGGTATGTTTCCATAGGGCCTGTGTGGGTTCTCTGCGGTGTAGCCGGCCGGCTCCTTTGAAGTTATTGCGGGCAATGGCGGGTTGTTGGGTAAACTGCAGTATTCCCAAGACCCCACCAAATGTGAATGCAATTAACAGTGCATCCAATTACAGCAGCAATTACACTACAAGGACATAAGGGAACGGCTTCTTCTGCGTAGACCTGTTCATGTGCTGGAATCTGTTTAGCTTCTCAGCCGGGGGACGCACAAAGCTGTTTGAGCAGTCTGGGACGTAGAGATTGTGTACCGACTTCTGTTTGCCGCTTGTTGATATGATAACATTTGTAGAGATTATATTCTTTCAAGGCATATTTGCACAAGTGAGCAATGCTCAAACATTCAGTTCCTTGATCGGAGTTAAAGGGCATCTCCACCTGAATATAAACAGTTCCAGGATGTGTTTTGTGCTTTTCCTAAGTATAGAATTATGTCATGGTTGTGTAAGACTAGAAAAGACTTCCCACAGCCTAAGATTCATCTAGGTTATCGTGGATGCTCCCGAAATCGGTACAGCGGTTTGTTTATAGATTCCAAGAATATACAGTTGGGCTTCGTTTGCACTTGTTCATGTCTGGCACAAGCCTACTGAAGTAAATGATTTTTTTTTTTTTTTTTTACGCTTTGCTTATCAATGCCTTGGACTGAGCGGGTATAGGGTTATTTGAGACACAAAGTTATTTGTCAGTTCCATGAGAAAGGTTTCCATTTATTGTCCACATATTGTTTCGAAAACATTGGTTAAGCATCCCATCAAAGTTACTGGAAGCATAGCAGGTTCCTTTGTTGATAAAATCTGATTGGGAAATGGAGAGCTTGCCATACACTAAAGGGCGTTATGGTCATCCATTGTAATATACCATGTGATCACTGAGGCCTCAGGTTGCAGCAGCTTCCATCCGGATGGAGCACCAGAGCTTTGTACCTGCGTCAGGAGGTTTAAAAGTTGTAGGCAACGCTGGTGGTCCTTATTACTGCTTCTCTTATCCCTGACCTCTTGACATTTTTGATATTCATACTCTAAACTGACCCGTTAATCTACCATCTTGACTTATTTTTGACAATGAACTTCTGCAGTCCACCATTACCATGATCCGTGACTGGACTTGGAACTTCTGCTTAGAACTTACACTTGGCTACTCTTTGTCTGACCCTCTACTATACTTCACCCACGACTTTTAGCCTTAGACTGACCCTCAACTACACTGGGGCTATTGAAAAATAAATATTTAGGGACCTCTGCCGCAAAGTCCAAAGAAGTTGACGTCATTTTCGAGACTTGCACAATGTAGCTTCACAACTACTGTCATAAGTTGCAGAAGAAAAAATAATAAATAAAATTGAGTTTTTGGGAGGCTAAAATGGAGAACATAACAAATGAGTTTCAATAAACACCAGTGGTAGAGATCCCTCAAATATGTAGCCCATTAAACTTTTTCCAAATACCATTTAAACGGAAGACTCTCCTCTGACTAGGAGAAGACGGTGGTGGCAGAAGAAGAAAATCCTTTAATCTTGGACTGGTTCAAAAAGTTATTTCTCCTGTTTTTGCTGAATTACCAAGAATATTTCAAAGCTACCTTATTGATAATTACGGTATGTTGGCACCCATTTACGGCGTTGACATTGTACCTGTGAAGCAGCAGTATTTCGGCTTTGATGATGTCTTCTTCGTGTGTTGATGTTGGTGCAGATGGTAATTTCTGATTTCTCGTTGTCCCTTGATTTTCTGTTTGCTTCTGTTACCTTACTTTGATGACTCTGCTGCTTTTTGCTGATTACAGACTGGCGCGGGGATTGGGCATGTCATGTGTCAAGCGAAGCAATTAGCAGCCTTTGATTTGCTTGGCACAGAACAGTCGTGGGCTTGAAGTCTGTGCAGTCACGTGGAAAGGACAAGACCTGCCATAGATATAAAATTATCAATAGTTTGTGACCTCTGTGTCGAGTGAATGCGCTGTTAATATGTTCATGAATATTCATTGCAGTGTAAGTAGCAGTCATTGTTCTAGTGGCGGCGGTTGGGAGCTCCGGTGAGTTGGCTGGTGAAGGTTAATTCCCTCTCCGCTACTTAGTACACGGGGCGCCAGATTAAGAGGTCTTCATGTTTGATTGAAGCTTTACACACTTGTGGAGCCACACTTTTTTACGGTTTTACCTTATATAACCTGAAGATTAAGTGGGTGCTGAGCAGCGGATAATTCATGCAAAAATTCTCAGTGGAAATGCGAAATCTTAATAGTTTTTATAAAATTGAGATCCTGTTTTAATAAATTGTCAGCAACACCTAAAGCTTTAAACATCCCTTTATTGATCTTCCTTGGTCCCATTACTGCAAAAAAGTTTAAAAATCGAATGGCTAGTGGGAAAAAAGCGCAAAAAAGCGGTCTGTAGTTAGTTCTAAAATATACAGTTCCAACTTGCATACAAATTCAACTTAAGAACAAACTGAAAGAACCTATCTTGTACATAACCTGGGGACTGCCTGTAACTCCATTGTGAAGGCATTTGGGGCATAAGTTCATTACATAACTTGTGTTAATTGTATAGTAATAAAATGGGAAAAGGTTTTTGGAATGGTTTTGGTGGTGATCTTGGTGTCGCCACCACCCCCAGTGCTGTCCTCATCTAGCGGCTGTTCTGTCTTCTGCTCCGGTCCTGTGTGATTTGTATTTTGCCTGTGTAAAAATTCCGCTCTCGTCCCCGTTACTTGTCCTGCTGCTCACGTCTGAAGTTAAGGAGTACAATGGAGAGCGGCACAGATGTGCACATCTTGCATTAAACCCATGTGGTACGAGGCGGCTGCGGATCTCTCCCTCCGCTCAATGCTCGCTGCCTAATGCCTCCGCTTCATTCAAACAGTTTACTATTGATTAGGAATTTGAGACGGGCTGATAGCTGATTAGAGCGCTGCTGTCTGACGTGAGGGTCACCGAGAGGAGACCGCTCCCCACTTATACCGTAGAAGAAAAGGCCTTCCCGGAATATGATTGATTGATATGCATGACTCGGAAATCAATCCGTAAATTGGATGGATACATAAATGTCAGATTGGACATGTTAACTGATACGTGGATCAGTCAGAAGGGGCTGGTAAAGGTGTCGCTGTCCATTTCGGTAATGTTTTATGTGATGGCCGTGACGCCTATTGCAGCGTTTATGCACTGTTAAAGGGATTAGTTCCAGTCAGAAATTAAAGGTCTACGTGTCATATGATTGGCGTTACTTCTAAATGCCCGGACATACAGGTAATGGGATCCTACTGCCCGCCAGCACACACTGCTTTTGCATTGTGTCAGCAGCACACATAGATGATGGGTAGCGCCAACTACCTGCCCACACTCACACAGGCGATGGGGGGAGTATTTAGACAGCCACCAATTGTTCAAGTTCTCCCACTTAAAAAGATTGGAGGCGCCTGTAATACACATCATAGGTAGAACCTATGAAAGATACAATGTGAAAACAAATCACAATGTCTGATTTTTTATTTTTTTTTGAAGAATTAATTACCAAATTGTGGTGAAAAATAAATATTTGGCCACCTACAAACTAGCAAGATTTCTGTCTCTCACAGTCCTGTAACTTGTTCTAGAAGATGCTCCTGTGTCCTCCTCTCATTACCTGTAGTAATGGCTCCTGTGTCCTCCTCTCATTACCTGTAGTAATGGCTCCTCTGTCCTCCTCTCACTACCTGAAGTAATGGCTTCTGTGCCCTCCTCTCATTACCTGTAGTAATGGCTCCTGTGTCCTCCTCTCATTACCTGTAGTAATGGCTCCTCTGTCCTCCCCTCATTACCTGTAGTAATGGCTC
>WNYA01002663.1:0-36556 GCA_019512145.1 Engystomops pustulosus | reverse complement strand
ATATAACGAGCCGTGCACCTGTGTGATATAACGAGCCGTGCACCTGTGTGATATATAACGAGCCGTGCACCTGTGTGATATATAACGAGCCGTGCACCTGTGTGATATAACGAGCCGTGCACCTGTGTGATATATAACGAGCCATGCACCTGTGTGATATAACGAGCCGTGCACCTGTGTGATATATAACGAGCCGTGCACCTGTGTGATATAACGAGCCGTGCACCTGTGTGATATAACGAGCCGTGCACCTGTGTGATATAAAGAGCCGTGCAGCTGTGTGACCATGGTCAGATTTCTGTTCACTGGAAATAACCAATGAAGCTTCCTATAGGATGACAGCAAGCAGAGATCTAGAAAATTATGAGGAATTGATACAGAAAAAATATTAGAAAACTGTTTACATTTTCATTATACAAATTATACCATTTATTTGCTGGAATGGGACAACCCTTTAAAGTCCATTGAAATCAATGGATGTTTATACAGATGCAATAGACGTCCATTATTATTGTGTATATACTGTATATGATGTTTGAAGCAAATCAGGAAAATATTCGATTCTGTGCCTGAAAACCGCCTGGAATCTACGGATGGACAAAAAGACTGTTATCTCTATTAATGATGATTTCAGCAAGTACCTCCCCACAGCAGCCCAAATTACAACTGCACTTAATCGTGAAGAAGCCTCATGCATAACGTCAGGGTTACAGAGGGTTAACTCACGTCGCTTTGCAGGTCGTAGGCCTTTCTAGCCTGGATGACGTCGTTCTGATCCGGCAGACACGTCCACTGGTGCAAGTAGCGTCGGTAGTCAATGTCGCTAGTTTTCAGAGTTGACAAACCACTGCAGCTTCGTCATCTTACGCTGGGTGACTCGAGTAGTGACCTTTTGTTTCGCAAACTGCTTTTTTATATTGTACTTCAACAAGAAACAAAGAACGTAGGTTTACACAAGTCATAAATGCTGTTTTGTTATTGGTTAGAATTTTTTTGTGCTGACCCTTTTTTTCTAAGAAATTATCTTTATAAATTTTGTATAAATATAAAACCAATTCGTTACACCACAGTATCCGATCCCACTACCCCCCCCCCCCCCCCCCGCCTTTAAAACAGAGTTTCTTCGCCCTACTCCCTCCTCTCCATGTCTGAATCCTGGGCTTTGTACTGGTGTCTCCGACCCACTAGCAATCTGCTACCAGTACCAGGACTAACTGAGAAGAAGGGGCTAATGGTTCTGTTTGGCTGCCCAGAGTCCAGGGTCACTTGATAACCTTGGGTGACATAGTAACGCCCCAAACCCACTATCCAACAATAGGAGAATGTTATTTTATGACTTTGGTGGGGCAGTAGGAGAGGGTATTGAGCCATAACATAAATTGTGCTATCACGCTTACGTCACTAGCGATGTCTCTTGAAACTCTGGCGCTGCGGTAAGAGGGCATCTCCTCTGATGTATAGGCATTCTTCACTGCATCCCATTCTTTCTTGTGACAATTTCTTTGGGAAAACAAAGATTTGCACTTCATGTTACTTAGACATATTAAAAATTTCTTTAGAATTTGTGCATCAACTGTTGAACTTACTTCGCTGACATTGCTGCCTTGACCTGTACTGGACATCTGTGGAGGATAATGAATGGGAGACTGAATTGGTGGCTCTGACCCATGGCATCTCTGTATATGTGCTACATAGAAAAACAGATATAAGAGGAATCTTATTGTAATATATAAAATATACCGGTATTTGGCCGAACCAACCCAACGCAAATCATCACTTACGTCTGCTGACTGAAGAGAGTGGCTAGCCAGAGATTTCAAGCATACAACCGCTGGTGAATTTTGATAGGTCTGGAGCTTGACATATGACGTTCACTTACAGATTTCCTGAGCTTTCTTTACTTTGTGACCTCAAGGGCGTCTTGTGAAATCCAAGCGCCACACCCAGAGCATAATCCTGTCAGTATGAGCACCCAACGGGGGATGAAATAACAGATGTTATGTAGCATATAGTCAACAGATGTCATTACAATGGATCTATACAACACAACGTACATCACTCTGGAGCCATAGGCTTTCTTGGGGCAGACACGTCCACTGGTGCAAGTAGCGTCGGTAGTCAATGTCGCTGACCAAGGTCTGGCAGAGCTTAGCCTGGACGATGTTCACCATATCTACCGGCAGGTTCAGCTTTGTCTTTGTCTTCTCAAAGTCCTTCTTGTATTCCAGGTCGCTGGGCAGCTTGGACGCCTTCAGATACCAGGCCAGCTTGTTGTCATCGTGCGCGGTGGGCGTTCCCACGTAATGACCCTTCTGCTTCTCATGGGCCAACTTGTATTTATACTACAAGGAAGAAAAGACGGACGACTCTTCTGAGAACTTCCCTGGATACAGTAACCATTTCATACTGAGGATATTGTACAATGTCTCTATATATGACATAATACAGCGCTTACATCACTTGCAATTTCCCTTGAGGCCTTGGCTGCTTTGATGGCAATGGCATCAGACTTGAGGTCATAGATCATCTTCACCTTATCCCAGCCTTCTCTGTAGAGTTTCTACAATACATTAAATAGAGTAAGAAGAAGGAAAACATTTCCGGTCCATAAGTTCATTTTACATTCTGATGCTCGACCTTCAAGACAGGATGAGTATTGCGTAACCTGTCACACGTGACTTTCTGAAGGCTTAATATCATTACAAGACGCTGCTTTACGTGAGACGACTTTAAGGTTCAGTCTTAGATCTTGACAAATGTTGGGACAGCCACGTAGATACTTACATTGCTGACATTCTGAGAATTAGATTTCGACAGCAGAATCTCAGGAGTATCCGGCATGACGTGGATGGTCCTCTTGTCTTGTTCCCAAGCTTCTTTATATTTGGACTATATTTGGATGAAACAAGACAAGTTAATAGACTGTCATATAGAATTCACTGACATAAGCCATAATAACTTACCGCACTGATCTGCTCCGCATTGGTCTTTGCCAGGACAACGGATGGAGGGTCCACAATGCTGGTGAACTTCAAGCTGCTGGCTGGTTGACGGTAAAGGTGCTCATTCAAGATGTCTTGTGCATTTTTCACTTTCTTAACTTCCACTGAGTCATTTGGCATCCACCCACATCCTCGAATCCATTCCAGGTCTGATTTGTAGATGTTCTAATGATAAATGTGCTTAGAATTACAAGGCTAGACTTGATAGTGTGATACCATGTGGCTGCTCCTCAGCCAATGACAGCGGGTTCAGTGCAGCGAACCAAGATAACTTAGTGATGGGAAACCTTTTAGACACCGAGTGCCCAAACTACAACTAAAACTAAAACCCCTGCTCTTTCACAGGTTTAATTGTATAGGCACCCGAGGGCACCAATACAGTAGAAGGAAGGAGAATAAGTTTGGATTATCATTGTAGCTTCCTTCTGGGGTCCTGGGCTGCAAGAGTCCTTGAGTCCTTTCTGGCAAACTCTACCCCGGGGTGATGACAAGGGTGCCCATAAAGAGGGCTCTGAGTGCCACCTCTGGCACCCGTGCCATAGGTTCGCCACCACTGGCTTAGAGTATCACGGCATATTGGGGGATTCTTTACTGTTACAGCAGTGAGAATATGGAAACCACTGCCTCAAGACTCAAAAAGAACATGGACACAGATACACTGTCATGTTTATAATATTTAAGGAATATTTGCCCTGTAGGAAATTGACATTAATCTACATGATATCTGGAGATGAAGCACCCATTGTAATCTAATCTGTCAAACTGGGGTCCATGGTTGAACTTTCTTATGCTAATTTGCATAAAAAGCTGCACAAGGATGTGGCCGATAACAAAACCCTTCCAAAAGAAGTTTCCAAGCACTTAAAACCAGAACTCTGAAAAAGGTTGGGGACTGTGGTCCTCTCTTTTCTGTGAGATTCCAGCTCCTTGGTGGAAGCTGATAGTAGTCTGGGACCTGAGAGGCAAAGTCTACATTATACCCCACCATGAAAGGGCATTTGTTGTTGTTGGGTTCAAGAAACTGATGGCCACAAAAATCCTTCCCCAGGACCTCATGAGGGAGTATCCAAAGCACATTGCCCTGATTGGTCCACGTGGCATATGGGGGCATATTGCTAAACCTCATCAACTTTGTGTCTACCTATAAAGGATTTGCGGGTTGGACATTAGTCTCATTGGAGAAATCCAGGGGGTGTATAGAGATTTACTTCATCCATGGTAAAATGTACCCTAACCCTAATAAGCTCTGGCTTAGATGAGTTACCGAAAAGTTGTAAAAAATGAATGTAGATTTTCCTTAAAAGTAAATAACATTATTGATCTGTACTGGTGGATAAATGGTTTAGAATAACACAGAATCCATGCACTTACATCACTCTGCAGCTCGTAAGCTTTCTTGGCTTGAATGCAGTCATTCTGGTCAGGGTGGCACGTCCACTGGTGCAGGTAGTGACGGTAGTCGATCTCGCTGGCAGCTGCCTGCACTTGCTTGGCCGTTACAATGGACACCATATCTACGGGTAGGTTAATCTTTGTCTTTGTCTTGTTGTAATCTTTTTTGTAACCCAGGTCACTTGGAAGTTTGCCAGAGTTGATCAACCACTGCAGCTTCGGGTCATCCTTGACGGTGGGTGCTCCAATGTAGTGACCTTTTTGTTTCTCAAATGCTTTTTTATATTTGTACTTTAATCAAGAACAAAAGACGTAGGTTACACCAGTCATAATACATGTATTTTGTTATTTGGTTAGAATTTTTTTTGTCTGACCCTTTTTTTTCTAATAAATTTATCTTTATAAAATTTTGTATAAAATATAAAACCAATTTCGTTACACCACAGTTCAGTCCCAAACTACCCCCCCCCCCCCCGCCTTTAAAAACAGAGTTCTCTCTCCCCTACTCCCTCCTCCTCATTGTCTGAATCTCTGGTGCTTTGTACTGGTATCTCCAGACCCATCTAAGCAATCTGCTACCAGTACCAGGACTAACATGAGAAGACGGGGCTAATGGTTCTGTTGTGGCTGCCCAGAGTCCAGAGTCCAGGGTCACTTGGATAACCCTTGGATGACATAGTAAGCTCCCAACCCACAATAGGAGGAATGTTTATTTTATGACTTTTGGTGGGCAGTAGGAGAGGAGTATTGAGCCATAACATAAATTGTGCTATCACGCTTACGTCACTAGCGATGTCTCTTGAAGCTCTGGCGCTGCGGATAGAGATGGCATCTCCTCTAATGTCATAGGCATTCTTCACCGCATCCCATTCTTTCTTGTACAATTTCTTTAGAAAAAAATACATTTGTCACATTCATGTTACTTTATACATTGAAAATTTATTTAGAATTTGTGCATCAACGTTGAACTTACTTCGCTGACATTGGCTGCATTGACCTTGGACTGGACCATCTGTGGAGTATCTGATGGGAGACTGAATTTTGTCTTCTCTTTATCCCATGCATCTCTGTATATGTGCTACATAGAAAAACAGACATAAGAGGAATCTTATTGTATATATAAAAATATAGTTGCCGAAAAAGACCCAAGCCAAAAATCATCACTTACGTCGCTGATCTGAAGAGCATTGGTCTTAGCCAAGAGGGTTTCAGGAGCATCAACAACGCTGGTGAATTTGATAGTGTCTGGAGCTTGACGATACTGACGTTCACTTAAGATTTCCTGAGCTTTCTTTACTTTGTTGACCTCAAGGGAGTCATTGGGAATCCAGCCACAGCCCCGGATCCATTCCATGTCAGATTTATAGACCCACTGGGGATGAAATAACAGATGTCATGTAGCATATAGTCATACTAAGGATGTCATGTACAATGGATAATAATAAAACACAACGTACATCACTCTGGAGCTCATAGGCTTTCTTGGCCTGGATGACGTCGTTCTGGTCGGGCAGACATGTCCATTGGTGGAGGTAATGACGGTAGTCCATGTCGCTGACTATTCTTTGTGTCTGGCAATTCTTGGCCAAAAGCACAGACACCATCTCCACTGGGCTGTTGTACTTATTCTTCTGCTTCTCAAAGTCCTTCTTGTATTCTCGTGTCACTTCTGGATCTTGGCAACAGCATGGCCCACACGGATTAGGACTTAGTATCATCCAATAGGCTTTTAAACCCGACATGGTGGCCTTGCTGCTGGCGGTATCCTTTTTTATATTTATACTAAAAGAGAAGAAAATATTTTCATTCTACTATTATATATCTCAAAATATTCGAAGGTTCGCATTTATGGATGAAGGATCTAAAGATGATCCACACATATGGAGCACTTGGAACACTTGGACTGGGAACACTTACTCATTGAATATTACTGTTACTCATTAGATTTATTATATACAGTATATCCATTGTAAGTCATGAGAACTTACATCACTGGCGATATCTCTGGAAGCTCTGGCAGCCTTGATTGCTATGGCATCAGCTTTCAAGTCGTATCCTTTGGCCTTGGCTTCATCCCATCCTTGGGTGTACAATTTCTTGAGAAATAAAAAACTATCTGTTAGATCTAAAATTTATATTTACTGATAAACGTTATTCTGGACATTCCTCGTCCTATAACTTTGGTGATGTAGTACTTACATTGCTAACATTCACTTTGTTGGCTTTAGCCAGCAAAATTTCAGGAGTATCCGGCATGACGTGGATAGTCCGCTTGTCCGTATTCCAGGCATCAGTGTACAGACGCTGCAAGACAAAGCGGAGTAGAAGGGAAAATCATGGAATAAGGATAAACAACAGCATTAACCACTGAATTAGCCTCAGTTCGGTAGTGAATGAGCAGATATATGTCGGAATTTACTGGATCTTGGTTCCATGAGACTGTCTAACATATTTTTCATTATTAAAATATAAAAATGTTGAAAAAATTGATGGGAAATGTGGAAAATTAAGAAACACAATTACATAGACCCAATTTTTGAGTTTCATCTCCAGTACTTACATTGTTCATCAGCTGAGCATTATTCTTGGCAAGAACCAATTCCATTGAGTCAAACAGACGTGAACTTGAGGGTGTCTGGTTTCTGCGATAAGCTTTTCACTCAGGATCTCTCCGGCCTCTTTATTCTTCCTCCACCTCCAAGGAACCAACAGGAACCCAACCAATGCCTTGAGCCCATTCTAGATCTGTTTGTAGACAGCCTGGAACAGTGGGGAACCATTATTTGAATGTCTGATACACTGAAACACAAAATCATTTCATGGATTGTATTACGTACATCACTCTGGAGCTCATAGGCTTTCTTGGCCTGGATGACGTCGTTCTGGTCGGGCAGACATGTCCATTGGTGAAGGTAATGACGGTAGTCAATGTCGCTGACTAATTTCTGGCAATTCTTGGCCAAAAGCACAGACAGCATCTCCACTGGGCTGTTGTACTTAGTCTTCTGCTTCTCAAAGTCCTTCCTGTATTCTCGCTCACTCTGGATCTTGGCAACATGCATGGCCCACACGGATTTAGGATCATCCAATAGGCTTCTGAAGCCGACATGGTGGCCTTGCTGCTGGCGGTATGCTTTTTTATATTTATACTAAAAGAGAAGAAATTTTTTTCAGAATTAGATTAAAAACATTTCTCAAAATAAGGAATTGTGAACGATCTGGAGGTGATCCACACATATGACTGGGACAAGATATTACTATTGCTAATTAGATTTATGGAAAACAATGTAAACATATACTCTTTGGTGACCACACAGAACATATCCAATTAAGTCAACAGTATTTACATCACTGGCGATATCTCTGGAAGCTCTGGCAGCTTTGATTGCTATGGCATCAGCTTTCAAGTCGTATCCTTTGGCCTTAGCTTCATCCCATCCTTGGGTGTACAATTTCTGCAGATACAACATGTATGTGTTAGCTCTAAAACATAAATTTACTGATAAGCATGATTCATGTTATGTTACCTCATGCTACTAGTTTGGTGATGTAGTACTTACATTGCTGACATTCACTTTGTTGGCTTTAGCCAGCAAAATTTCAGGAGTATCCGGCATGACGTGGATAGTCCTCTTGTCCGTATTCCAGGCATCAGTGTACAGACGCTGAAAGAGAAAGCGGTGTGGAAAATAAACACCATGTAATAAGAATATACTCATGGATACTACTAATGATGGGTGCTGTGATATCGGCAGTATCACTGAGATAGCAAATCACTTCATCCCACATTGTCCCATGGGATTTTTTGATTGAATAAAGTTATTAAAAATTATCAAAAATGTATCTGAAATGTGCAAAATTATGAAACAATAGAATCCTCAATTCATGGATTTATAGTGCTTACATTGTTCATCAGCTGAGCATTATTCTTGGCAAGAACCAAATCCATTGAGTCAGTAACAGAAGTGAACTTGAGGGTGTCTGGTTTCTGACGATAAGCCTTTTCACTCAGGATCTCTCCGGCCTTCTTTGCCTTCTCCACCTCCAAGGAGCCAACAGGAACCCAACCAATGCCCTTGAGCCATTCTAGATCCGATTTGTAGACAGCCTGAGAACAGTGGGGAAACCATTATTTAGACTTCCAGTATTTTGAAACACAAAATCATTTCATGGATTGTATTACGTACATCACTCTGGAGCTCATAGGCTTTCTTGGCCTGGATGACGTCGTTCTGGTCGGGCAGACATGTCCATTGGTGGAGGTAATGACGGTAGTTCAATGTCGCTGACTAATTTCTGGAATTTGGCCAAAAGCACAGACAGCATCTCCACTGGGCTGTTGTACTTAGTCTTCTGCTTCTCAAGTCCTTCCTGTATTCTCGCTGCACTCTGGATCTTGGCAACATGCATGGCCCACACGGACTTAGGATTCATCCCAAGTAGGCTTCTGAGCCGAATGGGGGCCTGCTCTTGCTTGCTGCTGGCGGTATCCTTTTTTGTATTTGAACTATGAAAAAAAAATACAGAAATCTAAAACGATACAACGATGATTATATTCTCCTCTTGGTCAGTTCTAAGGCTTCAAATCATGTAAAACAAGTATTATTTCAAAAAGCTGGAACAATACGAAGGTCCATCATCAAACATAACTGGCTGAGAACTTACATCGCTGATTATATCTCTGGAGGCCTTGGCAGCTTTGATTGAGATGGCATCAACACGTAAGTCATAGCCTTTCTTTTTACTTTCTTCCAGGGCAAGTCTGTATTGTTTCTGTAACAGGAAAATAGAATTTATAATTGATAGACTGGAAAACATGGACTAATGGAAGTACAGTGAAATGGCAACTTAAATGGCACTGGAAAGGGGGTTCCCTCCCACCTGGATATCAATGATCTATTGTACAAATAGATATGACTGGATATACTGTAGTAGCTGCAGTAACCGGCCCAACCCTCCCATATATACGTAAGACTCAGCTGAATGTGCACATCATGGGAGGGGTGAGAGTGCAGCAAGCCATTGCTTAAAGGGTTAAAAGTAACACATTTGACAAGCATCTATCTACTGTATAACTAGATATACAATATCCATAAATGACATGGTTACGATAATTTATACCATAATTACCCCACATGAGAGATACTTACCTCACTGTAATTGATACGGTTTTGTTTGGCCAGTTCAATCTCAGGGGTGTCCGGCATCACATGGATTGTAGTCTTATCCTTCTCCCAAGCACCAGTATACAAGCGCTAGAAAAAGCAAGAATGGACCAGTTACTCTCATGTGTTCCTTTAACTACATTAAATAGGAATAAACCCAAGAAAATATAAGCATGGGACTTACATCCTGAGACATGTAGCTCCATGATGTTTTAGCACCGGGATTTGGTGCAACCTCTTAGCCCTCGTGCTACAACAACGGCAGCTAGCTCACGGTACATCAAGACTAAGGTTAATGCCGAAACGCATGGATCTTTGGTATGTTTTTATCCGATGTATCAACTAATCAGAATTATTAATAAAACCTGAGTGATTTTTGGATAGGAACGTTGTGCTGGATATTTTCTGGATTCATGGCCGTCATTGACTTCTACTATTCACGCTGTATCTCACCGCACTGTGACTGAGCTGGGGGGCTCTCCCCAAGTTATAGAGCAGGTCCTAGTCCTGTTCCGATTTGTGGTTTGGTCACTCGGCTACTATAGAGATGGAAGGAGTGAGCAGCGCTGATCCCTCCATCTTCAACCGGTCGAAACTGGCCACAAACTTTTCCCTGTTTACAGCCCATTTTAAGCCCACTATTGTGTGCAATCGACCTTAGACAGGGGGCAAAACCTCCCCCTGTTCCTGTACATAAAGTCTTAGACATGTTAGGACTCACTTACTAAGGGTCATGGATTGCACTTTCATCGGACTTTGCACCTTTTTCAAGGATTTGCATGGCTTGGACAGGTATTTAGCAGGTGTCTGCGCTGGGATTTTGGTGCGTGTGATGGTTTTTTGGCGCAGCTGTGCTCTGGGTTCCATGCGACACAAATTGGGGGGGGGGGGGGTGTTGGCTCACCTTATTCATGATTTCAGCATTGGCCTTTGCTAGGGTTATCTCCATAGAATCTGTCACGCTGGTGAACTTCAGAGTGTCTGGTTTCTGGCGATATTTATGATCACTCAGGATTTCACCCACTCTTTTGTTGTTCTCCACTTCCAACGAGCCAATTGGAACCCATCCAATTCCTTTCAACCACTGCAGATCTGCTTTGTACATGTTCTGTGGCAAAGAATAATGGTGACAATGAATTTAGCCTGGGCAGAAGACGTCCTCTGTGAATGTATGTCAAGAACCTTCTGCTTATGTCAATCGCCAAATAGTTGTGATTATTTACAGGACCTACTCAAACCCTCTGAAAACTTAGCCACCCACTTGTCTAGAACTATTTACTATGCAGTAGAGTTTCTTAAATGCAAATCATACTCACATCACTCTGGAGATCATAGACCTTCCTGGCATGGACCACGTCATTCTGGTCGGGCAGACATGTCCATTGGTGCAGGTACTTCCTGTAGTCAATGTCGCTGACCAGTGTCTGGCATTTCTTGGCCAACAAAAAGCCCAGCATGTCCACGGGCATGTTAAACTTTGTTTTCCACTTCTCAAAGTCTTTATGATATTCTCTATCACTCTGGATTTTGCCCACGTGCATGGCCCAGACCGATTTTGGATCATCCTGTAGACTGCGGAAGCCAACGTGGTGTCCTTGTTGCTTACGGTATCCAGTTTTGTATTTGAACTGAAGGTAAAAGGATTAAAATATATACATAAAAAGAATATCTCAGTGATTTTATCCTCTATTCACTGGCTAAGAGATAACTGCTTGATAAGTGGAGGTCAACCTGCAGGGACCTCCATGATCATGAGAACACAAATCCTGATCAGTACCAGCAGATGCTTCTTCATACAGAGGTACAAGGGTCCCTACTTTTTCAGGATACTACTGATCTACATGGATAGGCCCTGACTCTGGCTCTAGTGGAGGGAGGACCCTGCCTGTGAGGGTTCACAATCCATATCTAAGGGGAGAAGGAGGCGAGGGAGCAGATCCGTGTGGTCATCTGTAACAGGTGGGTTCCCAGGTTAATGTTTGAAGGATTGGAAGGTGGAGGACAGTCAGAGGAGAGAGTTCCAGTGTATAGGGGAAGCACAGGAGAAGTTCTGGAGACAATTGAGAGGATTGAAGATTATGTATTTGACATACTATATTTTATACTTACATCGCTGGCGATATCTCGTGAAGCTTTGGCAGCTTTTATAGGGATAGCATCGACCCTCAGGTCATAGCCCTTCTTCTTTGATTCTTCTAGAGCTTTCCTGTATAGACTCTATATAGAAAAGAGAACGCTAGTTAAAATAATAAGGGGTTTCAGCACAGACCTTGCATCTTCATCTGCATAAAATCAACAATTTCTCAGAAAATTTCAAAGACAGGAGAATATACAAGTTGCATTAATGGGTTGGACCTCATGGTCCTGATGCTGAAGCAGTATACATACGTGTGACCCATCTAAAGATTTATCCAAATCTGTGTTTTTAACATATAAACTTTACTTTATTGTAATTTTATGAGCTTACTATTAAAAGTAAAATTTTAGTGCTTGCATATGGCTGATTGACCCTTTTGGATGGATTGTATTTAACCTGCCAAGTATTAATCAGCCTCCTTTTTGGAGAATACCATTACAAATGTGTTACTTACATCACTGTAGTTAAATTTGTTCTGTCTGGCCAGCTCGATCTCTGGTGTGTCCGGCATGATGTGGATGGTAGTTTTGTCCTTGTTCCAGGCTTCAGTGTAGAGGCGCTAGAATACAATGTACATGTGGAGTTATTCTTTTTGGGGATATACAGTTCTTTTTGTATTGATGACCATAAGAGCGTTACCGGTGTTGTCGACCAGGGTCAATGGCTTTGTCGAACGGTAAACTGTGTACAATCTATACCTGACCATTGACCATATGTAGAGAAGTCCATATCATTATCCAGCACAAGAATAAATCCAGTAAAAGCCATGCCCGGGCCGGTCTATGTAAGAACTTACCTTGTTCATAATTTCAGCATTAGCTTTGGCCAGATTGAGCTCCAGAGAGTCGGTGACACTGGTGAATTTCAGGGTGTTTGGCGGCTGCTTGTATTTCTTATCACTTAAAATCTCTCCGGCTTTCTTTGCCTTTTCGACATCTAGAGAGCCGATAGGGACCCAGCCGATACCCTTCAACCACTGCATGTCTGCCTTGTACAAATTCTGTGAAGAAGGAGAATACGTGAATTGTCAGGATTTTGGACAAAATACATTTCTTACAACATATCACCGTGCACATACCACAATAATACTAAAGGCATTACTTATACAATGGCCGGATAACATTTCCCTCATTATTATGATTATTGTTATTATGTATTTGTATCCCTGGGGCTGTACAAGTGATAGGGGATTCACGTAAATTACATTAAGACAAGTACAAATCCAAAACAAGTGAACCCTGCCCCTGAGGCTCACAATCTATCTTGGAGGAATTGATCAGAGCAGGCAATCTTTATCATCTGAAGGGTTGGAAGGAGGGGGACAGTCTGACACATTATGGTAGAGAGTATGGAGGATGCGCGGTCGCAGGATACGGTTGTGAGAAGAGCAGAAGGTAAAAGAGAGAAGCTAAAGCTCCTGTGAGGAGCGGAGATTACATGTGGGACGGTATTGGTTGATGAGTTCAGAGATATATGGAGGGACAGGTTGTGGGCGGCTCTGTAAGTCATTGTTATTGTCATTGATGAGCGAGGTGATTGATTAGGAGGGCAGCAGAGTTTAGGATAGAATGGAGGACACTTAGAGAGTTGGCTGGGAGGCCACAGAGAACAATGTTACAGTAGGAAAGGATGAGGGCATAGACTAGTAATTCTCTAGGCTCTGGATTGAGGAAGGGTCAGATGTGAGAGATATTCTTGAGATGGAGGCAGCAGGTTGTAGTGAGGACCTGGATCTGAGGCTTAAAGGATAAAGCTTATAAATGTTGTATTGCAGTTCAGCTCCATTCACTTGGATGGGACATGTGAGCAATGAGTGTGATGTTACAGGCCTGTAAATCTATTTTCTGTGCATAGATATAATGTAGTATTATCTTGTTCAATGTTTTTGTTCTATACTTACATCACTTTGGATATCATAGACCTTCCTGGCATGGACCACGTCATTCTGGTCGGGCAGACATGTCCATTGGTGCAGGTACTTCCTGTAGTCAATGTCGCTGACCAGTGTCTGGCATTTCTTGGCCAACACAAAGCCCAGCATGTCCACGGGCATGTTGAATACGGTCTTTGACTTATCGAAATCTTTCTTGTACTCCCTCTCACTCTGGATCTTAGCCACATGCATGCTCCATACCAATTTCGGGTCATCTTGTATACTGCGGCATCCAACATGGTGTCCCAGTTGTTTCCTATAGGCATTCTTGTACTTGTACTAGAGAAACAAAGGAGCATTTGGAATTTTTGTTTTATGTGAATTGCATTATGAGACCTGTAGGTGAATACTTACGTCACTGGCGATATCTCGGGACGCTCGAGCTGCCTTGATCGGGATGGCGTCTGAACGGAGGTCATATCCTTTTGCTTTGGATTCTTCTAGGGCTTGTCTGTATAGTTTCTGGTGAAAAGAGTGGAAAAAGTGTTAATTGTATTAGAGAAGGTAAAGTCACATGGGCTGGGGGCTTGGGAGATTGGTCTGCGACTTGATGTTCCTCAACTATCAAGAATAGGTCGCAACCAAGATAGTAGCAAAAATCCAAATGCTTTGTATAGGTCATCACTATAATGTCTGGAGTGGACTGACACGAGCACATTTAAGTGGAAGGGGCTGAGCTGAAAATCCAAGCTGACCATTATACATAGAGAATAATTGGATGGAGGCCCAGGTATCAGTCTGATCCTGCTGTAACTAGGTCATCAATATGTCCACTAAACCAGGCTGTGGGCTCCAGTCTCCTTACCTCGCTGTAGTTAATCTTGTTCTGTTTGGCAAGGAGGACCTCAGGAGTGTCGGGCATGATGTGGATCTGTGTCTTATCCTTGTTCCATGCATCTGTATACAGGCGCTGGAATAAAGACAAATATGTAAAAATCAGCAGTCCATGACATCAAGGCTCAAAAAGTGGAGAAATCATGTCACATCTCTACCTTATTCATGATCTGTGCATTGGCCTTGGCCAGCTCCATTTCCATGGAGTCAGTGACGCTGGTGAAGCGGAATTTGTCTGGCTGTTGGCGATACTTTTTGTCGCTTATAATAATTGAGGCGCGTTTGTTTTTCTCATCATCCAAGGAACCACTAGGAGACCAACCAATTCCTTTCAGCCACTGCAGATCAGCCTTATATTGGACCTACAAGATACAATGAGCACAGGTTACACGATATAAATCCAACATCAATTGAAATCCATTGGCCCCAGATTGGATGGCGGCTAATATGATATTTAGTCCCCATGAAAGATGAGATAATCTCATGTCTACATCATCTAAACAAAAGGTGGGATATGCTCAAACCCAACAAGACTTCTGTCCTTCCTTCAGCCTCATTCAGACAGTCCTGTACTCCTTACGGGTTAGCACCTGAGATTGCTGCCACATAAAACCAACATTTTTGGGTTATACCAACAAATATCTCCGCTTATGAAATCCGCATCGGAAACAGACAGATAAGAAAAGTAGAAAAAAGGGTTTTTTTCCATATACATTAAAAAATCACCGTGAACAAACAAAAAGAAAAAAGGTTCCGCGTTTTGGACAGAGTTCAGTAATTGTCCTCAATCATTCCTTGTAATATAGTGATATATATATACTGTATACCAGAAGGTGAGTACCTAATGCAACCTCAGGGCTTGTACTCTGAGGAGAGATAATCAGAGGGAATGAACATCAGCTCATTTTTGGGGTTCAAGTCTTCGGGGTGGCGTGTGTCTGATGACGTGATCCGGCGTGCTTCACCTCCCCTTCTATTGATATAGACTGATAGGGAGTGTGTGGAACCATTATATATATTACACAAATAGGAGCTAGTTGAGTTATTGGGATTGGCACTGCTAATATGTTCGGCTTTGCATATTTTTAGTTTTCGATCTGTGCAGCCTCCATACTGTCATGTGCATTGCTTGTATGTGGACAATATAGTCAGGGAGTAGGAGCTCTCCTTATTGAGATTTACATAATTAATGCCGCCTTGGAATAAACATGCAGGTTTGGTTTTAATCCCACATCCAATCGTTGGGCTTCTTGAAAGTCCTGCTTAACATTAAGGCTACACGGAGGCCAAAAGAGGCAATGTTTCCTTATCCCATCCTGGAAAACGGATTTGTATATTTCCCAGAATCCCTCAGTAGAGCATCAATGACTGCAAGTCTCCACAAACCTGCATCATGGCCTTATTTGGCAAAGTCTCCTTAAGGAGAACTCTTACTTACTGACCCTAGTCAGAAGCCTCATACAGACCCCTACACTGTGCTGCTGAGATGCAAAGCCATCAAAACAGTCTAGAGTTGGGAATCTGTTCCTTCTAGAATACATATATTGGTTTTGTTTTCATCCCACATCACATCGTGCTTGATGTTAAGGGGCTGCCCTACAAGGTAGTCCAAAGAGGTGTAGTTTCCCTTATACTATCCTGGAAAATGTATTTGCATATTTTCCCAATTTATGACTTCAGTATAGGTAAAAACCTCACAGCTATTTACGTTTGTGAACATGTGGATGGATAGAGGCCATGTATGGAGGTGCTTTGTACTCACATCACTTTGCAGGTCGTAGGTCTTCCTGGCATGTACCACGTCATTCTGGTCCGGCAGACAGGTCCATTTATGAAGAATGTTTTTGTAGTCAATATCACTGACTAGTGTCTGGCATTTCTTGGCCAACAATATTCCCAGCATGTCAACTGGTGTATTAAACTTGGTCCTCCATTTTTCATATTCCTTCTTGTATTCCCTATCACTCTGGATCTTGGCCACGTGCATGGCCCATACAGACTTGGGGTCATCCTGGAGACTGCGGAAGCCAATGTGGTGTCCTTGTTGCTTCCTGTAACCGTCTTTGTATTTGTACTGTAGGCAGGAGAAAAATGAAGAAATGGTATCTTATTGTAATGATGCTGAATCTGTTGCAGTACGCGTCCACCATGCTTTGCACTGCAGCTGTATGTCCACATTGGATAGAAATCAATATGTGGTTGAATTGCTTTCCATTACTGCATGAATACCGGTACATTAAATATTAATTACAATTATGTTACATCCAATGTCATGTTAGGGTTTGTGGACTACTATTTGCAAAAATTAACTAATGATCAGAAGCCAATCTTACATCACTGGCAATGTCCCTTGAAGATCTGGCAGCCTTAATCGGTATGGCATCGACACGCAGGTCGTAACCTTTCTTCTTAAGCTCCTCATAACCCGCTTTGTAGATTTTCTGTGAAAAAAATATTTTGAAATGTAATTTATACAAGAAATAAGAATTTTCAGTAACATTAAGTGGAATTATTTATCCTGGATACTAAGATCTATTTTTTTCTACTAACGAGGAGCTCAGCCAGATACCAATCTCCATTTCTCCCTTACTATCCTTCACATCGACAGTTAAATAAAAATTAAATTTGCAGCCACCACTAGGTGGAGATCTAGAGCGTACTGCCTGCTGAAGAGCTCCCTCTAGTGGTCGCTGTGCGCAGACAGGAAATATAATATAGGGTACAATATGATTCTATAGAATCTGAAGTAAGATCTAATAATAGGTTACTGAGTAGATTATGGTCTTCTTTCTTAGCTGATATTCCAGAAGCCTATTTCAACCTCCCAATTACCAATACTTACCTCACTTATGTTGATCAGATTATTCTTTGCCTGTAGGATCTCCGGTGTGTCGGGCATGACATGAATGTGTGTCTTGTCTTTTTCCCAGGCTTCTGTGTAAAGTTTCTACAGAGGGAAAATAATATTAAAGTTCAATCTCCGAAGAGGAATCACAAATGATCAATAGATAGAAGCTGCGCAATCATTAAATCCAAATTTCATGGTGTCTATTTTGTCTATAAATGGTCCCTAAATGTAGCTAGCGGCCTGTTAGGTGACTGTTTAGACCTTTGTATGGAGTCTAGTAATACTTTCTCACTGATCTGACTTTGTCTATTGTAGACCAAAGCTTTATACATCAAGGCACATACTAGTTCTAATGACTTTCATAAACTCACCCTCAAAGTGGGAGGTCAAGTCCAACGACTATGACCCTTACTCAATCCTAATTCCATGGATTGGCAAGGAATGGTAAATGTAAGAGTCGTATGCAAACCTTAATAAAGTGGCATCATCCATATGTGATCACCACTCTCTCCAAACTGGGGACACAGGAACTAGTTGTTATGATTGGTGAGGATCCCAATGGTAGCAATCACTCAGGGTGATATCCATCATCTGCTCTGATACGACTCCCAAGCCTCAGTATTCTCCAATTGTAAAGGGAAAGTGGAGATTATTGCAATGAAGATTATTGTAGGATGTGGTAACATTTTTCTGGTGGCCCTTACCACATCCATCGACCATTGATGGAAGGAGCTTTACTCATTATATTCCTACATATGGAACTAGTTTATCAAAAACTTGAACTTACATTGTTCATGATCTGTGCATTGTTCTTGGCCAAGACAAGATCCATGGAGTCCGGCAGACTTGTGAATCTGAATTTGTCTGGGTGCTGGCGGTATTTCTTCTCACTGAGAATTTCCATGGCTTTCCTGTTTTTCTCAGCTTCTTGTGATCCGAAGGGAATCCATCCTACACCCTTCATATACTCATTGTAGTCGGCCTTGTAGGCGTTCTGGTAAAAAGTAATATAAGTAATAAAATGAGTTCATGTGTGTCTACTAGTAAATACAGATGATAATAGGAATCCCCGGACACTTACATCGCTCTGGATCTCATACACCTTCCTTGCTTGGACGAAAGCAGTCTGGTCCGGCAGACAGGTCCAGTTGTGCAGAAGTCGTTTGTAGTCAATATCACTGACTAATGTCTGGCACTTCTTGGCCAACAGGAAGCCCAACATGTCTACTGGCATGTTAAACTTGGTCCTCCATTTGTCAAAGTCCTTCTTGTATTCGCGATCACTCTGGATCTTTGCCACGTGCATGGCCCACACAGACTTAGGATCATCCTGTAGGCTGCGGAAGCCAACGTGGTGTCCCTGCTGCTTACGGTATCCAGTTTTGTATTTGTACTGGAAAAGGAAGAATTAGAAAATCAACCATTGAGTGATCATTTATAACCTTCGTTATGGCGTCTCTGGGTCGTCCTACTTACATCGCTAGCAATATCTCTGGAAGCTTTGGCGGCCTTGATAGAAATAGCATCAGGTCTGAGATCATAGCCCTTCTTAATTGCCTCCTGCCATCCTGATTTGTACAGTTTCTACAATGAAAGACAAACATTGTGAGTTTTTTAACCAAACAAATGATCAACTATCAAAAAATCCCCTTTCCACAAGTGTGATACATGTCTGGGAGTATTCGGAGAAGGTCTATGGAGACAAACTCTTGCCCCATTCTCTTCATGATTATGGACTGTGAAGGTTTGGGGGAACTTAGCACCAAAGGTAGAAGGTTCTGGGCCTCACAGATGTAGCAATGATGTAGGGGCTTGTAACACTCCATAGGAAACGGCTTTATTCAGCTTTAACCCCTTCCCGACTTGTGCTGTACTAGTATGGCGCAAGTCGGGTCCCGGTGCATGGAGAGCCATAGCCGGTAAGTCTATGCTGCATATTGCTAGCACCGATATAAATAGTAATAAACAGTAAAAATCATAAACACATTAGATATCACCGCGTCCAAAAATGGCGATCTATCAAAATATAATAACATTTTTTATTGCATTTTACTCCGTAACGGAAAATAGCAGCCAAAGTCGAAAATGCCATACATATTTTTTGTAAAAACAAGGGCATAAAAAGTGAAAAGAAGACCGGATGGTGCCATAGGGGGCAGACAGCGGAATGTAAGTGTGTTTGATTTACAATCCTTGATCCTGGTGGTAGAAGATGTAGCCGCAGCCCAATAATGTAATGTCTCTCTCCTCCTTTCAGATATTTCATTGCAATTATTCGATGTATAGTATGGCCCCTTATAATGTAAAAACCAATGCCATTGACGGTAAAGTTTATACATTGTGCTGACATTCCGTACCTCACTAAACGTGATCTTATTCTGTTTGGCCTGGAGAATATCGGGCGTGTCTGGCATCACGTGGATCTTGGTCTTATCCTTCTCCCACGCATCAGTGTATAAGTGCTAGAAAGAAATCAATAGGAAGGAATGTATAGGAGAAATCTGACCAAAGATACAATGTAACAATGCAGATAAATATGATAGAATTATGTCCAAAATTCAGCAAATTACTCAATGATCTCAATGATCTTAGAATCAGGGAACATTCCCAAATTATATTTAGGTTAAAAATCCTGATTTGATTTCTTACCTTGTTCATGACCAGGGCGTTCTGCTTGGCTAGCTCCATGTCCATGGAATCCAGAGGTTTGGTAAAAGCGTGCTTGCTCGGGTGCTGGCGATAGCGGGCGTCACTCAGGATCTCCGAGGCTTTCTTGCTCTTCTCCACATCCAGGGACCCCAGTGGGCTCCATCCCATGCCCTTGTACCACGTCTTGTAGTCCATTTTATATTCATTCTACAATGAGAAGGAGTTTGTGTTGTATCAGAAAGAAATAGCCTTGTCTTTTTGGCGATCAGCATAGAAGGATCATACACGTTACTGGATGTTATACTATGAGACTGGGCAGGGTATAGACCAGGAAATTAAATGTATACAGGTTTTTGTACACAAAAGTTGGAACAACTTTAAAATATTCGCCCCTTTTGAATTTTTAGGATCCATAGAGTGTTAAAGGAATAACATGATATCACCAGGTTGAAGTATTGTAAACCAAGCACAGTGACCTACTGGTGTGTGCCCCTTCTGGCAGGATCCACTCATCTTTAAGCTCCCTTCTCCCTTGTTTTTAAGAAAAAAAAAGGCTTTTAAAATTATGCAAATGAGCCAGAGGAGCTCCAGGTTCCATAGGTGTTGATAGAACCTGGAGCCACTGAGGCTAATTTGCATAATTTCAAAGCTCTGTTTTTTTTTTCTTAAAAACAAGGGAGAAGGGAGCTTAAAGATGAGTGGATCCTGCCAGAAGGGGCACACACCAGTATGTCAGTGTGCTTGGTTTACAATCCTTCATCCTGGTGGTTGGACATCTACCAGAACTTAAGGGCTGAAACTAAAGAAGGAACCCATTTCCTGTCAATTGGCATATCTAAAGAATGACTAAATGTTTATTTTTTTGTACCTTTTATCTGTAATAACATAAAACAAATATTCAAACATAAGGTAAGGAGAATTTATGACCACATTGTCTGGTTTCTTGTACTACTTTTTAGACTTCAATAAATCCCCCCATGTGTCAGTATTGGTTCCCCATTATATAATAATACAGGGGTATATTTTGAGCTGTTACTCTGTTACAGGGGTGTTCCCAGCTGTAGGCGTGTCCTTGGACAGTGCTCTGATTGGACTGTGCAGGGATGCACTGTTAGCTGGTTACGCCCATATGGCAATTAAAGAGGTGACATTTAGGGAATCCTTACATCACTCTGGATCTGGTTCATGTTCTTGGCCAGTTGAACGTGCATTGCATCTGGTAGCAGAATGTACTTGTGGATCAGATTCCTGTAATTGATGTTGGAGGCCACGGCTTGGGCCTCCTTGGCGGCCATGACACTGAACATGGAGACAGGTGTGTGGTATTTGGTCTTGGTTTTCTCGTAATCTTTCTTGTACTCCCGGTCGCTCTGCATCTTGGCAACGTTCATGTAGTGGACAAGTTTGGGGTCATCCTGCAGGTTACGGAATCCAACCATCTTTCCTTTGGCGTTTTCATAAGCTTTCTTGTATTTATACTGTGAAGATGGAAAAAGTGTTCAATGAGGGACAAAAATATTATATCAGAAATGATAAATCCAGGGAAAGTATCCAGGAACGTACAGAAATGCCAATAACAGGACTGGTTCCAGTAATGAGACAATTGCTCTAATTTAGTTTCCTTTAAATTAGCAAAATTTCATAAATCGTTTTTATGGGGATCATTTCCAAAAGAAGCTCCGGCTTTAAATATAATGAATTACTGAAAGGGGTTTTTGGGCAAACTGGAAACCACTGATGGATTGGGTAAGATGTAAACTATAAAGAGAAAGGGATACTCTCCTGCTTCCAGCGTTCATTCCAGTGGTGGAACTCCGGCTCCCTCAACTTTAGGCCCCTGAAGCATTTAGGCTCATGTGCAAGACATCAACATAGGGGCACATTTACTAAGGGTCCGCAGCCGCCAATCCGTCGGGTTTTTCCCAAATATTTCCGCTTTGCGCTGTATTTCACGGGATTGTGGCGCACGTGGTCGATTTTTGGTCGATAATCGCGCCAACTTTCGCGCGACAGAAATCAGGGGGCGTGGCCACCGGACAACCCGAAGGATTCGGAAAAAACGCAGAATTTAAAAAGCCATTTGTGTCGCAAGATCAAGCACTCACATACACCAGAAAAAAGCAGGTGAATAGCAGCGACACCTGGTGAATATCGGCGCATGGACCTTAGTGAATCCCGGCAGAACCCGAATCAGCATCGGAGAACCCGCCGCTGGATCGCGACTGGACCGGGTAAGTAAATGTGCCCCATAGTCTGTGTAATGTGATGTGTAACATCAGCATAGTCTGCCCTTGGATCCCACCAGGGGTAGACTTTGCCCCCAGAACTGACGGGGCATGGAGCTCGGATGTTATTATGAAGTCCCAGTGAACCCATCAGATACTCGTGTTCTGAAGAAACTTACATCACTAGCAATGTCTCTGGAGGCGCGTGCAGCTTTGATGGCGATGGCATCTGCTCGGAGATCATATCCTTTCTTCTTTGATTCTTCCAGGGCTTGCTTGTATTTTTTCTGGAAGATAATAAGAATATGTATTTTTCATACTGTTGATATTATTCCTGTTACATAAAGGCGAGTCTGATAGAAGTTGTGTTACAATGTATCATACTTGTAGTGAGAGTACAATAGGATATTATATAATATGTATATATATATAACTTTCCTTACCTCGCTTATATTGACAGCATTAGCCTTCGCCAGGAGGACATCCGGTGTGTCGGGCATGACGTGAATGCTCGTCTTGTCTTTCTCCCAGGCTTGTTTGTATAAGTTCTAGAAATGAAATCAAGAAAACAATTTCTTTGTTATAAGTTCTAGAAATTAACTTGTATATCTGCTCTGTATATATATTCATTTATTTCTTAGGTCAGACTGTGAGTATTCTGTGCCCACATGGACATACAGAATGATGTATTTACCTATGGCATGCTCCCCATTCATAAGGGGCTAATGCTTCTGGATGGCTGAATAATTGCGTGGCCTGGTTTGATACAACCATTTCTGAGGTGGTAGAACTATGAAGATTAATCTGTCCTGTAGACATCCTGTCAGCCACCTAAAGTTTAAATGGAGCTGACCCTCATCATGCATCTGTCAGAAATGCCCCACCTGCTATTGGTTGGTGGGGTCCCCTTTAAGAGCAAAGTGGGTGGGACTCTGGGAAGGCACAGAACTGGAGCCCTCCCCATAATCTGGTCCTGCCCACTTATCATCAACAAGTGCTCTACCAATGGTGGAGACTGGGACCCCCATACTAGGTAACATATGGGTCCCTACGGATCATACATCTATGAATTATCCTATGGGTTCCAAGTGTGAAAACCTCTTTACAATGTAAGGTCTATGAGCTGGAGGGCTTAAGGCAAGTCCCTTTCCCCAATTTAAGTGGAGGGCATGGCTTCAGCCATCTTTTAGAGGACCCCATGACCCTCTCATAGACTATCCAATGCACCCGGGACTTACTTGATTCATGATTTGGGCGTTACTCTTTGCTAAGACCATTTCCATGGAATCAGTCACACTTGTGAATTTCAGGGTATCTGGGTGTTGGCGGTATTTCTTATCACTGATAATTTCCATGGCCTTCTTGTTCTTCTCGGCTTCCTGGGATCCATAGGGCACCCATCCCACTCCTTTGACAAAGTCGTTATAGTCTGACTTGTAAACATTCTAGGATATAAGGAGGCAAATATATTAATACAGTTTCTATATCATAAAAATATATATTTCCCAGATTAGAACCCTGAGCAACCAATGAATACAGATTTATACAGCTACCAATGGTATCTGTATTCATCTGTGTACAGTAAACTCCCCCTAGTGGTGTCTGATGGTAAAATATTATTTTATTCTATGGTAGGAAGAAGAGTTTTCAGACAAACTGAGCTGTAATCTTATAAAGTGAAGGACTTTGGACTATTTATTGCTCTGGGTCCCAGGCAGTGCCTTATTACCCTAATGGTCAGTCCGTTCCTGGTATAGAAACCATGTATGAGACAATATAACTTACATCACTCTGTATTTGCATTCTGTTCCGGGCCAGCTCAAGGTGCATTGCGTCTGGCAGCAGACTGTAGTGGTGGATGAGACGCTTGTAGTTGGTATTAGTTGCCACGTTTTGTGCCAGTTTAGCAGCAGTGACACTGAACATGTCCACGGGAGTGTGGAACTTAGTCTTAGACTTCTCATAGCCTTTCTTATATTCACGCTCAGACTGCATCTTGGCCACATTCATGAAATGCACCAATTTCGGGTCATCTTGAAGGCTCCGGAATCCAATGTGCTTTCCTCTGCTCTGTTCATAGGCTTTCTTGTATTTATACTGTAAACAACACCCATTGAGGAAAGATTAGTGATGAAGGTCATAGAACACACGTTTTACCTAATTGGCTTCCATCTTTCCACAGCTAATGACAATAATGACTAGGTTTTATATGACATTGACAGGAGAAAACTTACATCACTGGCAATATCTCTGGAGGCTCTAGCTGCTTTTATGGCAATGGCATCTGGTTTCAGGTCATATCCCTTCTTCTTGGTGTCCTCCCAGGCTTGTCTGTACAGTTTCTGAAAGGAACAAAGAAATTTAACTTGTGCCATTCTAAAAATTAGGCATCCTGCCCTGTTCTGCTACAGCATCACTACTGGAAACCATGACAGGCACAAAAGGAAGTCTTTGCCTTGACTTCCAGTTGCTGGTTCCACAATCATTATAGCAATCCGATTCTTTCCAATATTTTGTCTGTGTGAACACAATGGAACAGGAAATAAAGATCTAAATATTGAGGACCCCCCCCCCCAGTTCCCAAGAACAAGCCCGTGTGGATAGAGAGATCTTGGAATTGCCCACAGGCCGCACCACTAAACTTCCAGACAAAGTTCTTGTGACCTCTTGGGCTCCTGTCGGGGTATCTGGATCTTCATTGATAGCAGTTAAATGTTATGAGTGGGAAAATTAGTGACCCAGGTAACCACTACTAGATGAGCTGAGGCCTGATGGTATACTCTTCATACATTGAACCAAGCAGTGGGGCCCAAGGTGTCATAATTGTACAATAAATCCAATGCTTGGACGTTCAATCCATTTCTGTTATATGTCTGAAGGTCAGTTATTAAAGCCTACCCTCTGAGAAGCAATTGTGCCCTGCAGGTCCATATGATTATTTCATGGCACTTCATGGCACTTACATCACTCATGGTGACTTGGTTCGCTTTAGACAGGATTATTTCGGGAGTATCCGGCATCACATGGATCTTGGTCTTGTCTTTCTCCCAGGCCTCGGTATAGAGTTTCTGAAATGATAGATAACAGTGTTATAGAACAAAGTCATCAAATATAGAATTAGATATATGTCATATATATTGATGAATTATATCATGTAATGACTAGTTCTATACAACTTCAAAATGGTACTGCTATCTTAACAGTATGACTCATGGTGGCCTCGATCCTTGGGTACCTGGACTCCTTAGGTAGGAATGGTGGATGTCATCTGTAGCAGAATATTATTCAGGTTAGATACCAAAACCCCACCACTCTTACCCTGTTCATTGTCAGTGCATTTGCTTTTGCAAGAACTTGATCCATGGAATCATTAGGAATGCTAAATTTCCATTGATCAGGATTTTGCTTGTACTTCTTGTCGCTGAGAATGTCTTTGGCTCTCTTGGCCTTTTCAACATCCAAGGATCCAATCGGAACCCAACCAACTCCTTTGAGCCAGTTGTTGAAGTCTGTCTTGTACTGGTTCTGTAATACAGGATCAAGAAATTAAACAGAACAATGACTAATATGCCACGACCAAATATCAACTATGATCAAGAATAATACAAAGGCTACACCTTATGACTAAAATGGATCCCAACATACAGCACAATGGTTCACATTCATTAGTCAGGTGATCTCACATCTTTCTGTTAGAGTCCCCAATAACAATCTGTTGTCTGCAAGTGCACCCAACAACAAAATGAGGTCTACCTGGTCTTCCATGGACATCGAATAACACTGACTATTGGGACCGCCCCTTAAACTATATAACCCTCTAAGGACTGTCTGATCCTAAGACTACAGAAATAGGGCACTGGCTCTGAGGAGTCTTATTGAAGGCTTACTACCTTAAGTCTACTGTATTGGCTTAGCAATCATTATTGTTGGATCATGGTAGTGGGTAAGAATAGTTAAAAGTTACTTACATCGCTCTGTATCTGCATCCTGTTCCTAGACAGCTCCAGGGGCATGGCATCGGGTAAGAGAGTGTAGCTGTGGATCAGCTGCTTGTAGTTGGTGTTGGAGGAAACTTCTTGAGCTTTCTTTGCTGCTGTGATGTTAAACATATCCAGAGGTGTGTGATACTTAGTCTTGCTCTTCTCGTAGTCTTTCTTGTACTCGCGATCGGACTGGATTTTGGCAACGTGCATGTAATGGACCAGTTTCGGATCGTCCTGAAGACTACGGAATCCCACGTGTTGTCCTCTGGCTTTTTGGTAGGCTTGTTTATATTTATACTAGGTGCCCCATGTGGGAAGAGAAGTTATCAAGGTCAACCAACACTCCATAGATGAGACGTACGATGGACAATATAGACAGAATATGATACTTACGTCACTTGCAATGTTTCTTGATGACTTGGCCGCCAGTATAGATATGGCATCTGGTTTGAGATCATATCCTTTGGCAAGGTGCTTGATCCAGTCGGCTTTATAGTTAGTCTGAATAAGGAGAAAGCAATGGAAGGTGGACATTGTTACTGAAGGGATGTTTGAGATTATGATCAATGGGGTTGAACAGAGCTGTAATACTGAGGACAGTCCATGGACATGAGAGGTGCAGTTTACAGAAACAATGTAAACCCCTATAAATAACAATGATAATTTTATAACGAGTGCTTAGCTGAGTATTCGTAGGCTTTGCTCCATTTAACTCGGTGTATGGACTTACTTGGTTTATGGTCCCATACATGTCTCGGTCTTGGGCGTCTTTGCCCCAGTCTCATGCAATGATAAACTTATCTTATGTATCTAGGTCTATGCTATTCTACCACAGTGTTCATATAAAGTTGTACTCACCTCACTAATATTTTGAGCATTGACTCTTGCTTGGATGAAGTTGGGATCGTCTGGATTTAGGTTATATTTGTGTTTGATTTTCTCTCCAGCTGCTTTGTATGTGATCTAAAGAAGAACACAAAAGATATACATGATGACTTATCATTTACATCCCGTCCTTGAGAATATCACCATTTGTGATTCCCTTTATAATGGGGGGGTGACCACTTGGAATCATTTATATGGACCAAGAGGCTTCCAATGTAGGTCTTTGGATCTCATAGTTGAAGTAGCAATGTATCATGGCGGGTGTATCTGTAATCTGGAACACTTACATCACTCCTCTGTTTAGTATTGCTCTGAGCCAGGGCAATGTCCATGGAGTCTGGGATACTGGTGAATTTGAGGGTATCGGGGTGCTGCCTGTACTTCTTCTCACTTAGGGCATCTCCGGCTTTCTTTACTTTTTCAACATCCAAGGAACCCAAAGGACTCCAGCCAATACCCTTAAACCAGCTGTTATAATCTTCTTTATAGACGTTCTGGAGTAGATAAGAGACGTTATTGGTTATTATACCAGGACAACCTACTGCAGACCGTAGGGACTTACTGAAGACCATACTCACATCGCTCTGGATTTGCATCCTGTTCTTTGACAACCCCACGCTCATGGCATCTGGCAGGAAGGTGTAATGATGGATGGGTTGTTTGTAATTGATACTGGTGGCCACCTCCTGGGACTTCTTGGCAGCGGTGATGCTGACCATGTCCAGGGGAGTGTGATACTTTGTCTTGCTGGTTTCGTAGTCCTTCTTGTATTCACGTTCTGACTGCATCTTGGCCACAGCCATGAAGTGCACCAGTTTGGGATCATCCTGCAGGCTTCTAAAGCCGATATGATGACCCCGGGCCTTCTCATAGGCTTGCTTGTATTTGTACTATAAACAAGAGGCAATAAATCGTATCACATGTATAACCGTGAAAGCACAGGGATGGTCAAATGACACATTTCTTTAGGGTATTTGATGTGTGATGGGGCAATTCCTTATCTGTTTTGTCCTTGGTCTAAACACTTCCCCAACCTCTGTAATTGCCAACTCTTATAATCTAACACTAAAGGCACCTCATGTCCATGGGACCAGAAATTACTATAAAAGTGGGGGGATGTGTAGACATAAAACACAACCTTATGGGTTTTCCTAGGAAGTCCTGATGGGCTTTATCAATGTCCCCAGACTGGGCATGAAAGGAGATTTGTGACATGAAGATATAGTAAGCCACGGACAGAGTCATCTGTAACACTTACATCACTGGCAATATTTCTAGAAGACTTTGCAGCGACAATGGGAATAGCATCTCCCAATACGTGGTGTCCTTTAGCGATTGTCTTCTGCCAGTCTTGTTTATAGAAGGTCTGAAAGGCAAAATATAAGATCAGATCGCAGAAAACTTGCACGGAATCTGAAGAATATCTGACAACATCATGCGCCAGTTCAAGGCTCTGTAGACTGATGGGTTTACACAGGCGGTCCACGGGTTACAGAAAGATTAGGTTTGTTCTTAAATTGAATTAGTATGTAAGTCGGAATAGATATATGTAACTCTAGACAACACTTATTTTGTCCCTGTGACAAATGGATTTGGTAAATTTTGTGTTGTAATTGGCACAAGGAGTAACAATAAAGCCTCATTGCAGGCACCTCCGATCACTGTTACAGCCGATCTACCAGCATCTAGAGAGATTCACCGGGTCACAGTGGACGGAGGGTTCTGCCTGTAACTAGAAGTCGTCTGTAAGTCAGGTGTCCTTAAGTCAGGGTCTCTAGGGTACCTCAGCTTCTGATTTAATACAAAATTAATATTAAGGGTTTTTCTATCAAATTTCAGAATAATTCTGCAGAACTACCCATGTGCATGGGAGTTGTTACCTAGGGATGAACAGACCTAAACCCAATGTTTGGGACCATGCTGAACATAGCGGGCTGAGGGACCCGAACTGAAATTTTGTTTAAGGGTCGATCAAACTTGGGTCTGATTCATAATATCAACCTCTGACTGCTAAATTTCTTTCTTTGTGTGCACAATGTACTCTTAACATGTCCAATGCTCTGGTTGTAGGTGACATGGTAAATCCTCCTTGTATAAGTCATGCATTATCCAGATATTAGACACAATACTTACATCACTCATAGTAGTTGCATTGTACTTGGCCTGGAGGAACTGAGGGGCGTCTGGGGGTAAATGATATGTGTGCAAAGTCTTCTCTCCTGAAGATCTGTACAGTCTCTGTGAGAAAAGAAGAGATGAATGTACTCACATCTTGATGGTACGGGGAAGGTAAGATTCGCTGAACTATTTTCAAATGGGGGAATTTATAAAGTACCAGAAACACCTAAAGACACATTTGTAAAGGTTTTTAGACAATTTTTTCCTACTCGTCTGACAAAGGGGCGTGGTCTCTGGAAAAGGGGAATGCCCGTGTGCCTAAAAAGCCGCCGGCGTGCCCTATAGTGGCACACAGTTTAGACGAGCTAAAAGCGGTACTGAAATAGAAGCGGACAGTCTTCATCTGGACCAGAACTCATCAACACAATGGAGTCGGCGACACATTAATACATTTGCTTTGGTTTTATACTGGACAATCCTTTAAGTAATAAAATTAAATACTTTGTTAAATCCGCTACATTATATATTTCACAGAGTAACTCACATCGCTGAGCTGGAGGGCATTGGTCTTGGCCTGGACCATGACCGGAGAGTCGGGGATGCTAGTAAATTTGATTGTATCTGGGTGTTGTCTATACTTCTTCTCATTCAGGGCTTCTCCAGCTTTCTTGGCCTTCTCGACATCAAGAGACCCAATGGGTATCCATCCTGAGCCTTTCACCCAGCTGTTCAGGTCGGATTTATAGATGTTCTGCAGAAGAGAAGGATTTTGTGAATAGAGGAAGGGGTTATCCCGTGACATGTATGCACAGAACTAGACAACTCACATCACTTTGTATCTCCATCATCTTCTTGGATAATTCAACACTCATTGCATCTGGTAGGAAGGTGTAGTGATGGATGGGCTGCTTATAATGGATGCCACTGGCAATTTCCTGCGCCTTCTTGGCTGCCACCACATTCACCATATCTAGGGGAGTGTTATACTTGGTCTTGGTCTTTTCATAATCTTTCTTATATTCCCGTTCAGATTGCATCTTAGCCACATTCATGTAGAGCACCAGCTTGGGGTCATCTTGGAGGCTTCGGAAACCAACAAGTTTACCTTTCTGGTCCTCGTAGGATTTCTTATATTGTACCTGTAACCATAATTAAAAATGAATCTCTGAACAATACAATGTAAGAAGACTTCTGCGAGAAGATCAGCCCCTGGTATTTAGTATATCCTTAATGTCCCTTCTATTACTACTTCTAGATAACTTTTCAATGCAATGTTTGGTGACCATCTCAAAGAGGTTTGGCTGTATATGATAATCCTATACATATAATATATCCAGTGGTCTTCCATCCCTCTTATTGATCCCTAACTAAACAATTGGGTAGGTAAACACTATGGCCCAGATTTCTGGTGGATTGCACATTCTTTTAGATGCAAACAGCTTGCACATGGGACACTTCAGTGCTGTGGCTGCACTATCCTTCATGGAACACAAATTTCCGCTCTAAAGGGGGGCTCGGGTGCACAGTCGGACCTTGCCCTACATTTATCATGCAGAGTCTGACAGAAGTGTGTTGCATGCTCCATTAAAGGGGCCCCAAAACCACCAGACCACTTACATCACTGGCCGCCTTCCTGGCAGCTTTAGCGGCCCTGATTGGGATGGCGTCGACTTTCAGGTCATATCCTTTAGCCTTTAGTTCTTCTAATCCTTGTTTATAGTAATTCTGAAAACAAAGACATAATTGTTGAGTTGCAGTGAAGTCTCTACATCCGGAAGGTGCAGAAGCTGAGTCCTTACATCACTGAGGTTATAAGCGTTGACTCTGGCTTGTATGAATTCTGGGATATCAGCAGGCAGGGAATACTTGTGAATAGTCTTCTCTCCTTCTGCCTTATAAAGAATCTACAAAGAGAGGAATAATATTTCTATAGAGGGACGAGATTCTTATTCACGTGTCCTAGATGCTGCACAGACACTTACGTCGCTCCTCTGTTTCTGATTGATTTTAGCTTGAACCAGGATGGGGTCGTCTTCTACAGAAGTGAATTTTATGGTATCTGGATGCTGGCGATATTTCCTCTGGGGGAAAAAAATGGGTAAATATACAAATATATCAGGATTGTGATATTGGACATGATTTATATGAAAAACTGTGGGACTTCATATTTTATGGTTTTAATGAAGAGTTACCCCAGTTGTTACTGAGCAATACTCATCCATCACCGATGAACTTTACAATCTCTTTTCTGTTACCTGAATCCCATTCCCAAATTAAAAAGATGAAAAAGAGTCATCGTCCATAATTATTTTAGTTTAATCTGCAAAGTTTTTATACCTGTTCTCTGCATAGATGAAATCTCACTGCCCCATTCTCAACATGAACCCTGTCCTGTTCCCTTCAAGGTGGTTTCCTGTTTCCTTCATGGGTGGAGTCTCCTTTGCCTGTTCCCTTCATGGGTGGAGTCTCCTTTGCCTGTTCCCTTCATGGGCGGAGTCTCCTTTGCCTGTTCCCTTCATGGGCGGAGTCTCCTTTGCCTGTTCCCTTCATGGGTGGAGTCTCCTTTGCCTGTTCCCTTCATGGGCGGAGTATCCTTTGCCTGTTCTCTTCTTGGGTGGTGCCTGCTTGTCCTGTTTGGCCTTTATTGGCATCTATTTTTTGTTCTCTTCATGGGTGGAGTCTCCTTGCAATGTTCCCTTCATGGGTGGAGTCTCCTTGCAATGTTCCCTTCATGGGCGGAGTCTCCTTTGCCTGTTCTCTTCGTGGGCGGAGTCTCCTTTGCCGGTTCTCTTCCTGGGTGGTGCCTGCTTGTCCTGTTTGGCCTTCATTGGCATCTATTTCCTGCTCTCCACATTAGTGGACTTTCCCCTGTCTTGTTCCCCTTCATGGGTGGCACCTTCCTTGCCTATTCTCTTCAAAGGTGAACCTTTTCTAATATGGTCACTCCCAGGAACTTATCTTAATCATTGCTACCACAACAGAAGCCTTGATTTCATGGTCACATAAGCATGACTTCATTTAGTTGATTGATGCTAACAGGAGAAATTACTACAATCCTGTTAGATGGTGTCTTGTATCTGTTAAATAAGCCGAGGGTTGTTAGACTTTATCCTGATGGAGTGTCATATATCAGTAACAGATGCAGATCCAGATCTAAGCTATGTACTGGACATCTATGGTCCAGATTTAAAAAGAACTGGTTTCAAATTGAAGGAAGTTGCCAATAACCGATATGTGTATCTATATATTATGAGAGATGAGAATGCATTGGCTGCAGTAGAACCCGTTCACAAAGTGTACGACCGACCACCGACCACCATGAAGGAACAATATTACCTCCAACCAGGACTGATTATAAGATCTATAATCAAATCTTTATATGACCTTATCAAATAAGTTACCTATTCACTCAATTCTAACAAAAAATACCTCATCGAGTATCTGAGCCGCTTTCTTGGCCTTTTCCACATCCATGGATCCATATGGTACCCATCCGCAGCCTTTTACCCACGAGTTAAAATCTGATTTATAATCAATCTAGAAAATAAATGTAACAAAGAATCACAATCATAAATTCAGATATTAAACCATAAACCTCATAGAAGTCCAGTAAGTGCACGGCGTTGGTGACTGACATCGCTCTGGAGAGTGTAGGCTTTCTTGGCCAGGGACAGGCTGACGCTATCCGGAGGGTAGAAGTAAGAATGGATTGGACGTTTGTAGTCGATGTTGCTGGCGATGGCCTGAGCTTTCTTAGCCTGTTGGACTCGGATCATATCCAGAGGGGCGGAGTATTTGGTCTTTGTTCTTTCATATTCCTTTTTATATTCAATCTAGAATGAAAAAACATGAAAATCGTTAACGGCAGGTGGAAGGGATCCTGCGGGATATTTGGAGTATAGGATCTATGCTTTCTATTGGGTTAGCGCTGTAGATGGGGGATCACATCTTCTATAGGACCTGTGGAAAGTGTTGGAGCCGAGGTTGTGATGAGATTGATGGATCTCATGGTGATCACTATGGTAACACAGGATGAGGGACTGAAGATGCTCTCGGATCTCCTTCGGGGAGATTGTTACGGCTTGGACCAGGACATGATGAATGCCCGTTAGATCTTTTCTATGGAGCCCTCTAGGACTACAGAAATGTCCACCTATAATCGTGTGGCTTTGGTGGAAGAGACAAGTCGGTCACATCTTTATTCCATCTCCTGCAGATGGGGAACGATCTCATGGTGGTACAAGCACGTGGCAGCGCGTGGCAGCACACACTTACATCGCTCTGGTTATGAGCCACTTTCACAGCCTGTAACATCTTGGGGTCATCTTGAATGCTGAGAGCTCCAATCATCTTGCCTTTGTTGAGCTCATAATCTTTCTTATACTGTACCTGAAAATAAAGGACATATTCTAATGTAAGGTATACATGGTATATACAATTCTATCATATGTAACCATCAATTCTATTTAGCTTTAAAAAGCATCTAGACCCTTCCTGAAACTTCTCTCCTGTCCCTGCTGTGCTCTGCTCCTGAGCTCAGCTATTCTCTCTTTAGACGGAGACACCTCTCGCTTGTGATGTAACTTCCCTCCATGTTTATTGTACGGACCGTTTATATATTTATTAGTCGTCTCTTTGGAGAATAAATGAATCTACCGCCGTTAATCTTTCCTCATAACTGAGGTCGTCCTTAGCCTTATCATCTTTGTGACTCTTCATGGTAGCCTCTCCAGCTCCAGGGCATCTTCCTGGCCGGACCTTGTGGAATGATCCTCTGTTTTTGTGGTTACCTATGACCCCATTTCTTAGCGCCCCGTTGTAGGTAGGTGCTGTAGGGGCTTTACACTTCCTTTGAGACACATACTATAGATATGGGCACAAAAAGTGTCCTGATCCCACAAAAATGTGCAGGAGCCTAAAGGATGTGGGATTATTGTCCTCCTCATGGAATGGCAGAAGGTCTCCGCCTTATTTTGGGAGACTCACAGATGTTTGGATGTAGAACACTGAAAAAATTCTACAAAAATATTCACAGATAACTTGTAATAAAACCATGAGAAATACATATAAATTACTCACATCACTGGCTTTCCTACGGTTCGCTTTTGCCGCCACCAAAGGAATAGCATCGATTTTAATTTCAAATTGCTTGGCCTTGGACTTATCCCAGTCATATTTATACCATTTCTACAAGAAAAATGAAAAAAAACTCAATTATCAAAGCTGTCAGGAAACCCTGCGATAGCCGATAGCAACCAATCAGAATGCAGCTTCCATTTGCCTAGAGCAGAATATGACTTGAAAGCTGAGCTCTGATTGGTTGATACGGTCAGCAGCAGTTTTTATTTCCTCAATTGTTTAGTCTATTGTCAGATTTACTTACATCGCTGAGGTTGTATGCGTTCACTCTGGACTGGAGGATGAAAGGAGAGTCTTCAGGAATAGAGCACTTGAATTTTTCCTTTTCATGTTTTGCTTTATAATTCAGCTGCAATAAATGAGGTGAAAATCGTTATGGACAAAAATAATATCAAAATCATGTCATGTCTTTGACTAAGAACACGATGCCCGGTGCACCTTTTACTGTTATGAGATCTTTGTATACTATTCAACGTTAATCCAATGAGCCGCGGCCAGTTTACTGGTGATAGTAGACACAGGCGGGCGCCCAGTTTTATCATACGTATAGTAAGACAATACGACCAACATTTACTGTAATTAGACACAGGCTGAGATCCGGTTTATTTAGCTGTGGTATATATACTACAGAGTCGACAACATATTTACGTATATTAGACACAGGCGGCCATTTTACTGTATGGAAGACACAGACGACCATTTTACTGTATATTAGACACAGGCGGCCATTTTACTGTATGAAAAACAGACGACCATTTACTGTATATTAGACCCAGGCGTCCATTTGAATAGGTGAACAGACACCAGACGTACCACCCTGTTTACTGTATGGGTTAGACACAGCGGCCATTTTAGTATGGAAGACACAGACGACCATTTTACTGTATGGAAGACACAGGCATTTTAAGCACCGATGAACATTTTACTGATGGAAGTACCAGATGGGACACGAACGACTGTATTACGTAAATGAAGGAGACACCAAGACAAGCACACGTTGGAACTGTATAGGTACAGACACAGGCGGCCATTTTACTTTATAAAAGACACTGGTCATTAGTTTACTGTATGTAAGATACTGGACGCCATTTTAATGTATAGGAGGTACTGGCTTTACATTTATAGCAGATACTGTCCGCCATTATTTTGTATAGTAGATTATTCCCGCCATTTTATATTAGACATGGGCGGCCATTTTATGTTCATACATTTAGCATATATGATTTGCATATTCAGTCAATACTTACATCGCTGAGCTGCTTGAGTTGGCCTGCGCTTGAGCATCACTGGGGAATCGGCCACTTGAGTAAATCTGATTGTATCCGGGTGTTTCTTGTAGACGTACTGAGGTAAAAAGTGATGTGATTTATAATGATGACTGTGTATAGAGAACCTGCACCGTCCCCATACGCCATATTATACCTCTAACCTCAACATTATAAGCTCCAATCATAGAATGGACATGAATTTAGTCTCTAAAATGTGAGATATCATTGAAAACCCCCAATTCAGCGTCGCTGCTATCTCTAGGCTGCGTCTGATTATTTCCCATTCCCTTCAGTAGCCGATGATGTGTGATGCATAATTAATGTTCTGATGGGACGGAGGGGTCGTCTGGAGCTGGTAGTCCCCCATCTCCTCATAGACTGGGTGAAATATCTACTATAATCACCTATTATAACACCCGTGACCATTACACTTACATCTTGCACTGCTCTAGTTTCTTGTGGCCTCATATTCGGAGTAAGGGGTCTGGGGAAGTAACAACTGGTCTTGTCCTCTTCATAGTCGGCTTTTAATTTTTCTGTAAAAACAGGGTAATAAGAGTTTTTTAGGGTATAACCCGGTCTTCTGTGGGTTATCGGACCCCCCCTATGGCACTTACGTCACTATTTAGGTTGGAGACTTTGGCACAATGAAGCTATATGGATCTCGTAGAGCTGCCGATGTAAGTCCCCGGACATTCCTGTGGTAATGATCCTTATTCTCAGCTTAAACGTGGAATAAAGGAAAGAGGAAACAAGAAAGTATTTATCACTCTCCTATCAGTAATCTACTGCCCAGTCCTATTCTCTGTTATGGGGGTCCCGTCAGTATCCTGAGGTACAGTCCTGGTCTCTGACTGTCTCTGTTATGGGGGTCCTGTCAGTATCCTGAGTACAGCCGGTCTCTGACTGTCTCGGGATGGGGTCCCTGTCAGTATCCTAAGGTAACAGCCCTGGTCTCTGACTGTCCTCTGTTATAGG
>WNYA01002662.1:12863-23609 GCA_019512145.1 Engystomops pustulosus | reverse complement strand
GTTTTAGGTGCAGTTTTTTCAATTTAACTGGTGAAAGACATTAACTGAACTAGTGAATTTGATTTTGAAGGGGAAACCTACTCCACAAATGTTATTCACCGTTCAGTTCATGTCTGAAATTTTGCAGGAAAAATTTTAATTCCCAATAATTCCCGCTTTGCTAATACCTATCTGCAGAAGGGACTGGTATTCTAGTTGTGAGCCCATCATTTTCTTTTGTGCATGTTAGGACACCGTGCCTAGGGCGGTGTGTGTGTGTTATAAAAAACAAAAGCACAGATTTTTTGAAAAATTTGACAGAGGAGGGGGCGTTTGTAAGTTGATGACGGACTAACCTGTGAAGCAGCACTAACTTTATATTACCTGCAGTAGATATAGTCTAAGAGGACCTTCGATGAGGTCATGACCATGTTACTTGTGTGAGAGGAGCAGCACAGGAAGATCCTGAGTACAGTCTGATGCATGTACTGCTGGAACAAAGTATGGTTGAGGCCACAACAGTGCGAACAGGTGATGTCGTGGATTGCGGACATTGCTTCAAGCCATTTATCCACCAGTCAGTCTTCCACGCAGTCCACCCATGTTACCCGCTCCTCTGCAAATAAAGACAAGAGATAGCGGCACTCACCCAGTAATCTTCTTTATTCTGCTTACTGCATGTGACAGGGAGGTGCAGCACAAGAAGGACTTCGGCGACGGGCCGTTTCGCGCACTCCTGCGCTTCGTCAAGCCGTATGGGGGACGCCGGTGGAGGAAGTAAGCAGATGTGCCGAACATCTGTAATCTATTCTTCACTGTGTTTTTCACTGTGTTTTTCACTTAAATGATCCTGTGTTCACTGTGTTCACTGTTTTTATTCTATTCTTCACTGTTCTTCACATCTGCTAACTTGTCGGGAGATAATATACGCGCGGAACAGTGAAGAATAGATTGCAGATGTTTGCATACATCTGCTAACTTATCAGAAGACGTTCTTTTTCAATTAATTAACACATTTTATTCCCGAACCATGGTCCCTTTGAAAAATGCTCGAGTCTCCTATTGACTTCAATGGGGCTCGTTATTCGAGACGAGCACTCGAGCATCAGGAAAAGTTCGTCTCGAATAACGAGCACTCGAGCATTTTAGTGCTCGCTCATCTCTAGTCCTATGTAGGGAGTCTCGCCTTCTAATTTTTTCTCATGAGGTGTGTCCCTAGGACTCTTATTGTCATATAGCTTTCTCAATGCTATTTTTCTAATGGCTTTATAAAGATCAATCTGAAATTGTACAAAGTCAAAATTCCTAGGGAAACTATAATTTAAACCTTTGGAGAGGGCTGACATACAAGCATTGTCCAAAGTTCTATCAGACAGGTTAATCACATTACAGTCCAATGCAGGACTATGGGCTGGATCAGTGGATTCTAACGCCAGGAAACTTTCTTTCTCTTTTGGCTCGGTTTCCATCTTCCTCTGCCTCTTCCTGCACCTTCCCCTCCGGATCCTGCGTCTCGATTCGGTCTCCCTAAAGGGGTTCCTGGTGTTGAAGTAATGGGTTCATCTCGACCGTCCGTTGTTGATGGACCTCGTTCCTCGGAGCTACTGGAATCCCTTTAAGGATCCGGAGGGGAAGGTGCAGGAAGAGGCAGAGGAAGATGGAAACCGAGCCAAAAGAGAAAGAAAGTTTCCTGGCGTTAGAACCCAATGATCCAGCCCATAGTCCCGCGTTGGACTGTAATGTGATTAACCTGTCTGATAGAACTTTGGACAATGCTTGTATGTCAGCCCTCTCTAAAGGTTTAAATTATAGTTTCCCTAGGAATTTTGACTTTGTACAATTTCAGATCGATCTTTATAAAGCCATTAGAAAAATAGCATTGAGAAAGCTATATGACAATAAGAATCCTAGGGACACACCTCATGAGAAAAAATTAGAAGGCGAGACTCCGTGCCGCTCCGTGCCGCTGCCCGATGTCTCCGTGCCACTGCCCGATGTCTCCGTGCCGCTCCCCGGTGTATCTGTGCTGCTCCCCGGTGTCTCTGTGCTGCTCCCCGGTGTCTCTGTCCTGCTCACCGTGTTCTTCAATGTGTTCTTCACACATATATATTGTTCTTCACATACTATTTTGTTCGCACCGTTCCGCGCGTATCTTCCGACAAGTAAGCAGATGTGCCGAACATCTGTAATCTATTCTTCACTGTGTTCTTTACTGTGTTTTTCACTTAAATGATCCTGTGTTCACAGTGTTCACTGTTTTTATTCTATTCTTCATTGTTCTTCACTGTGTTTTTTTAATTAAATGCTCGATCTCGAGCAGGGGAAATACTCGTCCGAGCAACGAGCCGTTTCGAGTACCTTAATACTCGAACGAGCATCAAGCTCGGACGAGTATACTCGCTCATCTCTACATAGGACCATTAGGTTTCCACATTAACAGCCCCCTTGAAAATACAGATTTAATTTGCTTAGACGCACTGCACGAGCTTTTGACAGAAAATGACGACGACATCTCGGTACACCACGTCCCCAACACTTCTGAGTTTAGAGGTGGAAATCGATCCACCTTTTGTCCTCCCTTGCCGGCCGGCTCCTCTATTGACATCTTCTATGAACAGGTTTGCAGAGAAGTAAAGGCCCTGATCTATCCTACTCAAGCTCCAAACCTATCCACGGAAGAGTGGAATGCTTTACAAAAATTAAAAAAGGATAAATCCCTTGTCATAAAGCCGGCCGACAAGGGCGGAAACATAGTTATCATGCAGGAAGAGTTTTATGTAGCCGAGGCCGAAAGGCAACTGAACGACACTTCCACCTACATAAGGTTACCAGGAGATCCCACGTCCAAATATCTGTCCCTCCTTCGTTCCGTCTTACGACGGGCAGTAGAGAAAGGGGTACTCTCCGATAAAATGGCGGAAAAGTTACTCCCTAAATTCCCCAAAAAACCCTCATGGTATTTTCTCCCTAAGATCCATAAGTCACCGAGCCAACCCCCCGGCAGACCCATCGTCGCGGGAATTGGCTCGGTGACCGAATCACTGTCCCAATTTCTGGATTGGCTGCTTAGACCTATTTTAGCTGACATCCCCTCGTATTTGAAGGACACTAATTCGTTCCTGAGGGCCGTGGAAGGTATTCCCTGGCGAGAAGATCTGAAGCTCACATCTATCGATGTTGAGAGCCTGTATACTAGGATTCCCCACCAGGAGGGAGTAGAAGCCATTTGTCTTGTCCTACGGAAGTCAGAGAAAAGTGATGCCCTTATAGAATTCGTACGTGAAGCCCTGATGTTTATTCTTACCCACAATTCATTCCTATTCAATAATCAATGGTATAATCAAATTACAGGAACGGCCATGGGCACACCCGTAGCATGCACCTTTGCAAATATCTTCCTGGCCGTTTTCGAAAGTAGGTTCATCCTAAGCACGGCCAACCCATTCATTAAATATATACATACGTATTTACGATACGTGGATGATATTTTTATGGCCTGGTCTGGGTCTGAACAAGACTTTAATGGGTTGGTAGATTACCTTAATGAGGGGAACAAAATGAACATGCGTTTCACTAGTGTTTTTGGCAACACACACCTGGAATTTTTAGATGTTCAGGTAGATACGGTACACGATCACATCCAAGTAAGTGGCTTCCGCAAATCCACAGCTACTAACGCTCTACTGCACTACGATAGTGCCCATCCAGATCACGTAAAGAGAGCTATTCCCTACGGCCAATTTGTCCGTTTAAGACGCATCAACGACACATACCAATCCTTTTTGAAACAAGCAGTGGAACTTAGGGACAGACTTAGGGCCAGAGGGTACCCAGATGAGATTATCGGTAAGGCCTTTGAGAGGGCCTCACGCCTAGAGAGGAGGCAACTGATTTACAAAGGACATAATAAGGAACAGGGGGGAAACAGGTTTACGTTCACCTTCGATTTCGGACCTAACGAGACCAATATCCGTAAAGCCATCCAGAAAAACTGGAATATATTAGAAAGAGACCCAGAACTTAGAACACTCACGGCCAATAGACCTATAGTGGCCTTCAGACGTAACCCCACTCTGAAAAACCTCCTTGTTAGAAGTAGATTTGGAGACGACAGAACTACATGGCTAGATAAGACTACCCCGCAAGGCAATTTTCCGTGCCACCACTGTAACTTTTGTAAATTTCACATAAGGGACAAAAATCTCCTGATAGGAGGGGTGACAACTACCGTGAAACACTTCATTAGCTGCAAAACAGACTACGTAGTCTACATCATTTTCTGTCCATGTAGACGATTCTACATAGGAAAGACCATCAGACCTTTATATATCAGGTTTAGGGAACACCTCCGGTCTGTAACCACGGGCAAAGGATCTCCAAGATTAATACAACATGTTCACACTAAGCATGCGGGCAACCCCCAAGTACTGTCTTTTGCGGGCATAGAAAGGGTACCAGTGAATACTAATGGGGGAGATAGACATAGGGAACTACTCCGATGTGAGGCTCGATGGATCCTCAAAACTGAAGCTGAAGGTCCGGCAGGACTGAATGATAAAAACGATATGGCGGTTTTTCTTTAGTCTGCTAGTTGCTACATAAGATGTATTGCAAGCTATTTTGTTTATTGTAACTCCCCTTTTGATACGTCACACCTCAAAGAAACCGTTTTTAATTATGTGATATTAATAGTCACTTACCCATTACTTTCCCTTCATTGTGGGCGCTTGAGAGAGGTTGACGCGTCATGGCGACGCCCACACCGCGACTGGTCAGCTGACGGTCCCGGGCGGGCACCGCCCACGCCTCTACACATACTCTTTGTTTGTTTTTGTTTTCGTTTAATCACATGACTTTCCTAATCACATGATTCTTCTATGGGTGACGTCAGGAGGAGGAGGTATTTAATCCCGCCTCCACCGGCGTCCCCCATACGGCTTGACGAAGCGCAGGAGTGCGCGAAACGGCCCGTCGCCGAAGTCCTTCTTGTGCTGCACCTCCCTGTCACATGCATTAAGCAGAATAAAGAAGATTCCTGGGTGAGTGCCGCTATCTCTTAGGAGGAGGTATTTAATTCCGCCTCCACCGGCGTCCCCCATACGGCTTGACGAAGCGCAGGAGTGCGCGAAACGGCCCGTCGCCGAAGTCCTTCTTGTGCTGCACCTCCCTGTCACATGCAGTAAGCAAAATAAAGAAGATTACTGGGTGAGTGCCGCTCTCTCTTGTCTTTATTTGCATGAACCATTTACCTAGTGTAACGGCAGAGCACCACCCGCACAGTCTCTCCCACCCGGTATCAAGCTGCGTGTCAACCATCTCTTTACTAATTATTCGGTCTGGCAGTGCCGACATCTTAGTCGGGCCAGTTGGTCATCCCCGGCACTCTATCTCTACAATAGATCCTGAGTACAGTCTGATGCATGTACTGCTGGAACAAAGTATGGGAAGTGATGCAAAAGCAGCCTGTGCAAGGGGGGTGGGGAGAATGTAGGGTTGCAGGGTAACATGGATGTTATGTGGGGGTGCAGGTGCATGTAGGGAACATGCAGCGCAGGCATACATTTTTATGTTTCTCAGGGCATGTTCACACGTTGCGCTTTGGTTGCGTTTTCATTGCATTTTAAAATGCATAATAGCTAAGGAGAGGTGATTTGCCTAATTAAATTACTATTTACATTTGTTAACGCATGTGTTAACAAAACACGCGTTTTGCGCATTTACAATTCATTTTGTAGACACAAATGTTAACAGTAATGTAATTACGCAAATCACTTCATCTCAGCTGTTGTAATGCATTTTAAGAGTTCTGTTCGGAATTTGCACCGCTTTGACAGGTATTTAGAAGGGGATTATGTCACACGTGATCGTATTTTGGCATCGGACGATCTGACTGATTTGCGGGATTTAAGAATCAAATTATGTTGCATCCAATGCACTTCCATACACCAGGAAGAAGATGGTGAACTTCGGCGGACCTGAGCGGGGAAGTGATACCAGCGGACGCATGATTTTAGTGAATCGCGGCACAGTGCATTGTTGTCAGACAATGCACATCGGGGAACGTGCCAGGGACGGGTAAGTTAATGTGCCCTATTATCTCACAATTATCCACTTAATACACAAGACTGAGCCTTCTTGATTAAAAGGAGTTATCCGGGCTTGTATTTTTTTTTTTTTTCCTTTTAACTAGTTGAGTTTGGAGACTGTAAAAACAAGAAAGCAGGAGTTCTTCCAGTCCAGCAGCATGCCCCCATCATCCCCGGTCTGTATGCATACAGAGATACATCAGTGATGTCACCACCACAGCACTTCCTGGGCAGCCTCTGCCTGTGAGACCGGCAGCACATGTGGCGTTTTGAACCCGTTTTTGGGCAGTTTTTAAGCAGTCCTTTTAAAAACGTATGTGTGAACACAGCTGGAGGCTGCATTCTAATGCGTTAGCAATTCAAATGCATTGGGCAAAATGCATCAGATGCATATGTATAGTACTATGTACGTATGAAATGTGTTCTGGTTACGTTTAATGGGGTTGAGCATAGGGCCCAATTTGCCAATCGGTGAGGGTCTCAATAACGGTGCTATATAATACTGTGTATCTAGTTATTTGAACTTCTGTTGACACAACTAATGATGAATGAGTGCCAGTAAACTAGGGACTCGGACCATTTAACGTTCCTGAATCCCTATTACGTTTACACTTTACTGTCACTAAATGTATGGAATATTTACGAATATCCATATTTACGAATGTTGGAGAAATGTTATCCCATTTTATATATACACAGGTCAATTGTGACCAAAGTACAATCTCAGCACTGGGCAAGATGACAAAGTAAGATACTTAATTTAGCTATTCCAGAAAATGGACAGTTCTCTCTATTCACTTACACTACAGACTGAGTTATCACATCTGCCTAATGGGTTAAGCCAGTCATGTCATTGGGGGACATTTATCATAAATTTTTCTTCTTTAGTGTATAATTGAGACTTTTTGAAGGGTCTTTTTTGCGTCGTATGCATGATCCTTTCTTTTTTCTTGTGATACATGTTCAGTTTTGCCTATCCTGACAGGCGCAAATTTTGGCTACTTTTTGAGACTGTTGCAAAAGTCTTAAATCCACATGGACACAAGCCACGTGAGGGGGTTAAATGCAGGAGTGGACACTACTGTAAATTTTGGATTTGAAGTTGTGGCCTGCATTTTTAAGCACTCTAGTCACACCCCAGGGAGATTATGACACATGAGGCTTTGATCACACGTGGTGTTAAAGGTGAGTTCACATGTTGCATTTTCATTTTGTTTTCAAAGTCATTATAACAGCTGATGAGAGGCGATTTGCCTAATTACATTACTGTTAACATTTGCAAAGCATACAAGAAAAAAAAAAAAAAAACAAGAAAATTAAAGTGTAATGTGCAAAATTTTAAACATTTAATGCATGTGAAATAATTCCAATTTACATGTTAAAACAGGGTCCATGAAAAAAAAAATTCCTTCCGTTGCACCTGCCCTGGTCCAGGTGAAGGTTTGTGCCCAAAAAGGTCACAAAATAAGCAAAAAAAGTGATACATAAGTGAAAAGTCACATGGAACATCTAGAAAATAAATATACATAAGGCACAAAGCACAAGGTGCAGACCCAGGTGTACTTGAAAAACAACAGCAAAAGTTGCAGTGAAAAGTCACAAAAGCGACAAAAGTTGCAAAAATTAGACAATTTAACTAGAAGAAATAAAGATACATGTCCCTCATTGAGTACCACTCTGTATAAGCCAAAAACATTATCGACATTGACAGCAATAATAGGATGCAGATTACCATATTTTTCGGCCTATAAGGCGCACCAAGAATCCTTTAATTTTCTCACAAATCAAAGGTGCGCCTTATAGGCCAGTGCGCCTTATATATGAACTTATACAGAACTTACTACAGACAAGATGTACTGTACACTTACCAGTGTTTAATAGCTCCATCCCCAGAAATTTCCTGCACCTTCCCACACAGTATACAAGGTCCCTAGCTCCTGAAGTGCCCTAGCACCACAACTAACATTGTGCCCATCCTGCCCTCCCCTAGCACGGAGCCACCATAGTGCCGACCACGAGGCAATCATCATCATCATCAGTAAACAATCCCCCATACCTATAGAAGAACGATATTTAGTTTACCCTTACTCGCAAAAAAGAATGGAAAAAAACGGTGCAAGGAGGATACAGGTTAAAAAGATCCAAAAAAAATAACCAGTAAATGTTAGTACAAAATTGATTAATCCTCCGCCTCTACGTTCATCCACTCCACATTTAGGAACAAAGGTGCAGTACCTTTCCAACCAGAGATTTGTGGTACTCACGGGGACAGTCCTTAGTCCATACCCAATGTCCTCAGCGTTGCTTGCCTAGGACATGAAAAATCCTCATACAGGGTACGGTAGCTCGGCACAGCGTCCCTCCTGGGGATTCTTAAGGTAGCTTGTAGCTTCTGTGCTACTCCCAATTGTTCCTGCCCGGGAACTTGTTCCTCCACTACTCGTTCCACTTTCTTCGTTCCTATGCCGGCTAAGAATCTAGGTTCATATCATAAGGCGACTGGAGGATAAGGCGCAGGCTCAAATGCAGTACTAAAAATGACCAGCAGGTGGCAGACCTGTGCACAGTTCACGCCAGCTACACTTCCGGGAAACTTGTCTTCAGCGTGTCAGAGAGCTCCTAGATCTCGAGGTATATGCTGCTGGGAGTTTAATGCAGGGATGATGCCGAGAGGTACTAAGCGTTCACCCTCTGCCCTTACTCCTTCCTCCGGCAGGGTGTCTTCCTGTGGAGTTCCTGTGGCTCCTTCTTTTACCCCCTGTTACCTGGGCGGGCAGGTGTGGGGGCTTAACACAAATTGATTAATCCTCCACTTCTCGTTCATCCAATCCACATTTAGGAAAAAGGTTGCAGTCCTTCCAACCAGAGATTTTTGGTTACTCAAGGGGACAGTCCTTAGTCCATACCCAAATGTCCTATAGCGTTGCTGCCGTGTAGGGCATGAATAAATCCTGAATACCTAGAGGTAGCTCGGGCACGGCGTCCTCCTGGGGATTCAAGGTAGCTCAGTGCGAGTAGCTGCCTAATGGTGTCCACCTGGGAACTTGTTTCCCCACTACTCGATCACTTTCTTCGTCTTCTTGTAAGTTACTTTAGTTTGGGAGCGAGAAACGAAAGAACATAAACCGATGGTGCTGCCGACGTACCTTTTTGTGATTGGTAAAAATTTTTAATGGATTTAAAATATACACCAAGAAGTATTGACAAAGTCTTATTCCAGCTGTTAAAATAAGACTTTGTCATTTACCTTTAAAAAATGCGGTTTTGGTAAATAGTTCAATATGGGCTCAGCACTTGTAATGTAAAGGGTTACCGGAATACGTGAACATGTCACTATGCACTTTAATTCGATTCACAGCACTTTTTAGCACTTTTAATTATTCATACTTTATGAGTTGTCGCATACCCTTGTTTAAACTTGTCCAATATCTTGCAAAAATTCGGTTGTGCCAAGTGTGTTAACCAAATTGTTAAAACATTTGACTGTAAAGTTTATAAATAGGATGTTAGAAATCATCTGTCTTTGTAATGTTACTTTGTCAGAGATACGACCATTATTGAAAGACTGCATGAGAAACAGTTTATTTTATTTGAGACAATAGAATAAGGTCTGAGCACAGGCATTTATTAGAGGTGCGCCTTATAGGCCGAAAAATACGGTATAATTTCTGCTCATGCTGACCATATAATAAATATCACTACCCAATCATAGGAACAGTTTGTGATTCAGCAACCAATGCCACAAAATATCATCATGTAATTTTGTTGTACATCTATGGATTATTCTCACTCCATTTCAAGAAAGCTATATTTTAACAAAATTCTTACATATTCAAGGTGTAGGGATGGATCACACTATTATTCAGTGGCCATAATTATCTCAATATTAATCAGTAAAAATTCTTATAAAGTGTCCACTGGATTAGGTGTTGACATGGTTTTGCTCTTTAAAAAATGCATGTGTAATCTATGAAATTCTTATTGCGAATTTGCACTCTACCAGTTTGAATAATATTATTGCGGTATACAAGTAAATGTATCATAGAAAATAATGTTAGAAAAAGATATCAGTCGATCAAATCCATCCTATTAAATCACATCGTGTTGATCCAGAAGAAGGCAAAAACCCTGCAAGGCTGATGCCAATTGGCCAGAAGCAAGGAGAAATTACTAATTATTACACTCCAGAAAGGCATTCAGGCCCCTCTTGAACATGTTCAAATTATCAGCCATTGTTTTGGCAGAGAGTTTCGCAGTTTGACTGCTGGCACAGTAAAGAATCCCTGTCTATGGTAGAAACACCTCTCTTCATAGCGGATGCCCCCTGTTCTGGCCAGAGGACTAGGTATAAAAAGAACTCTTGAGGGATGTCCCCGACTTAAGAACACCCGACTTACAGACGACCTCTAGTGACAAACAGACCTCTGGATATTGGTAATTTACTGTATTTAAGTCCTAGGTTACAATATTTATCTGTAACAGTTATCAAAGGTGTCTGCAATTAAGCTTTATTACATTTTTTCAAAGTAGACGTTTTTACATCAAATAAACATATACATGCAACTTTACTAGGACCGTAAACTTTATGAAATGTCCATTCTGCTATACAACTTTGTCATACATTGAACAAATTGGTTAGGACATATTCCACAAAATCGATAGTGGTGGTCACGATGACAAT